>JAEQML010082249.1:0-10895 GCA_016904865.1 Pissodes strobi
TGCCTATCAGGTTCTATGAGTTCGTCAGAAGCAACATCAGCAGGTAGGCTAATATGACTTCTCTATAAAATACAATAGTAGAAGTAGGTTTATTTAACAAAATTACAACTTAAAAATACTGTGAACTACTAAAAAGCATAAAGCTACTAATTACAATACAATACAATACAATCCATTTATTTGCATCAATACAGCCGTTTAACAGTTTTAGCATCGTCAGAATGAAATAACAAGGGATACATGTATTACTGTTGGATTAGATGTTCATTAATCTCTAATTCTAAAGCAGGTCTTTCAAGAAGCATATAACATGAGCAAGAACCAATTGAAATACACATAAATATAATTACACCAATTCGAACAGAGTATAAACCTTATTTCCTATACATAATACATATTATATCATTCGATCTCCAATGGATTTAATCAAAAAAATCCTGTAGTGTATAAGGACACATAGATATTAATATATTTTTGACTCCTGTCTTAAAATTTCTCAATGGCATAAGCCTAATGTCATCTGGAAGATGATTATATAATTTAATAGATGTTGCGGCAGAACAATTAAGGACTTTGTCCTGGTGTTATAGGAATGTAATGATTTGTGAATGATAAATTTATAGATATTATTTTTTGCATATAGCAGACACTCTAAGATAAAAAGCGCAGGCACTGTCAGTATTCCAAGATCTTTAAAATAAGTTCTGCATGATTCCCGATAAGAAAGCTTTGCAATAACTCTAATTACAGATTTTTGTTGTTTGAAAATAGTTGAAGCATTTGTGGAATTTCCCCAGAATAATATTCCATAGAATTTCTTTAGTGACATATTTTGATAACTTTCTAATTAAAAAAGTCATGCTGGCAAGCTTTGATGAAAGTTTTTCTATGTGCTGTTTAAAATATAGCTCTTTATCTAAATGAATACCAAGAAATGTAATGTAATCTTGAGATGTGTCAGTAATATTACAAGATTTTAAAGAAAATTGTATTGTAAAAGTCTTTTCCATATTTAATAGCAGAGAGTTTGCATCAAACCAGTTTTTAGCAACTATGTTACCATACCTGAGGAGGTTTCAGGGTCCACATGAGGTACATAGAATGTTGTATCATCCGCATACTGGATAGTTTTTGCTAATTGTAACTGGATAGGCAAGTCATTAGAATAAATTAAGAATAATAATGGGCCTAATATTGAACCCTGCGGTATTCCCATTTGAACCTCCAAGACATCAGATCTTACTTCATTATTTTCTACAAGTTGATAGCGTTTAGAGATATATGAATGCATAAATTAGTATGAATTACCCCTTAACCCATAAAGAGTTAATTTTTGTAGAAGGATGTCATGGCAGACACAGTCGAAAGCCTTTGAGAGGTCGCAGAAAGATGCTGTTAGCACTTCTCCCCTCTCAAAGGCCTCCACCACATCTTCAATCAACTGCTTTATTGCGTCGGCCGTGGAAAGGCCTTTTCTAAAACCATATTGTATGGGTGAGAGTAAATGATATTTAGAAAGAAATGCTGATACTCTTTTTAAAAATGCAAGCTCAATGATCTTAGATAGAACTGGGACAACTGATATTGGTCGATAATTATGTGCACTACCAATGTCTCCTTTTTTAAAAATTGGACAGACCTTTGAGGTTTTAAGTTTAGAGGGGAAGTCACCATAAGCAAAACAAGAGTCTATTATAATGGTCATTGCCGATACCATACCATCCCTCAGTGTTTTTATTATTTTATTACTTAAACCAAAAATATCATTAGCCCTACTGTTTGATAAACTATTGATTAGATCAGACACCTCCGGTATAACAAAGGGAGCCAGAAAGATAGTTTTATTACATTTTATTTTTTGTGATGCCATATCCATAGCCTTGTTTGTCCATGTTACAGCTAATATTTTTTGTAATATTTATTGGAGAATATGTAAAGAAATTATTAAAATTAAAATCATTTGGTGAGATTGAATTAAGATTTTCTTTTTCTTTTGGTTTAGTATCATTTATTATTTGCCAAACTTCTCTTGTTTTGCCTTTTGCATTGATAATCCTATTTTCTACAGACTTCCTCTGTTCATTTACCTTTTTAGTTTTATATTCATTCCTGAGGGTTTTTATTACATATTTACAATCTATATTGCTATTTGTGTTTGCAAATTGAACAAAAACCCTAAGGCTATCTCTTATAGACTTAAGCTCTTTGGTGAACCATTTATTTCCCATATTTTTTTTATGTACAGTTTTTGTGGTCAATGGAAAAAACTCTTCAATATGTTGTAAAAGTATTCCTTGAAAACAATCAAATTGTAAATTTACATCATTAAACTTATGTAATTCTGCACTCCAGTTAATGTTTTGCATTTCTCGAATAGAATAAATTTTTGTATTGATATATCAGGCATTAAGCGAAATTTAATTATGTTAGTAGCATTATTTTGATCTTTAACAAAATAGCAGCAGGGAGTTGCATTTATTATACCTTTATGGTCAGAAAGTAATTCATCTATTAGAGATATTTCACAATTTTCTTTTCTGTAAGGCAGTTATCAATACAAGACTTTGTTGTAGCACTTACGCGTGCTGGTTCCCAAACTAATACATTAAACTTAAAACTTTTAATTATATTTAAATAATCTATGGTTGCATAATTTTTTTTTCTAAAATATTTATATACAAAATGGTTTAGATTTTTTTTCTAAAAATGACAAAACTTCGGTAAATTTTTTTATGAAAACAGGAATATTTCCACTGGGTGATCGATAGATACACACTACTATAACGTTAATATCCTTAATTTCTATACAACAAATTTCAAAGTTAATATCTTCTGCAAGTATATCAATGGCTCCAATTTTACAAATTCTTAAACAATCTTTTACATATTATTACTACACCACCATGCCGCGATTTATTGCGACAATAATAATTGACCAGCTTGTAGCCCTCGAGATCACAGTAGTTAATTGTAGATAATCCCATCCAATGCTCAGCTAAGCATATGACGCCTATATTATAGGTTTCTGCTATGTCCGATAATAAATCAACTTTATTATACAAACTCATTATGTTTTGAGAATATATTGTAAGAGTTTCCTGTGTGATTTCATTATTTAAGCTTTGCATTACATTACCTTTTTTCCATATTTGATTTTGATGAGAGGTGGCAGAGATTTCAATATTTTTTAAGTGGTTAAATCTTGAGTAGGAGGGTCCATTCGATCCACTTGTCTCATACTCGTTGGTCTCCTCCTGTTGTTTAAAAACTGTGAAACGAGAGCCCCTGCGGGCCACACATCTCTATTCCAGGCTTCCTTGAAATGATATCGATGAATGGATACTTTCATCGAGGTGTACTTTTCTGGATGGTTTGATTCGTGAGCTTCACACATGACTTCTGGGAAGCGTGTTTTTAGCAAGTTTTGTATATCCAATGTAGTTGTTTGTGGATGCAGTCTTGTAACATGTAATGAAGTCAATCTTGGTATTGTTTGGATAGTTTTTGATTTACTATTCATATCCACCATAAATCTACGATTTCTCCTGTACTGTACGTGTTTCCAGCTAGTTGTACTCTCTTCCCGTTCATCATTCTTGTCGAGAACTTGTATTTGGTTCATCTTATTTAGCTGTTGGACCTCTTGAATGGCCAAGTTTACGTTCTTAACGCTGAAATTGTGTTTTGTTGCCAGTTTGTTGTTATGAAGTTGAGTTTTAAGGTTATCCGCTTAAGACACATATGTGATTGTGGCTTGTGGCATTTATATTTGTAAAGGCGATATTGCCATTTTGTTCCCTTTTGTTTTCGTCTCTCTTATTTACATTACCTGCTGAATACAGGTGTTCTTCTTTATCTGTACGGGCATTTCCGCAATTTTGCTTCTCGTTAGAACGTTCTGTAGGTATTACCATGAAGTTTATTTTTTCTTTTAATAAAAAAGCAAATAAATATCACCCTGTCCTAAGTTTGAACTTGAACTTGACACATGTTATATAAACATTCACAGTTAATCATAAACAATTAGGGCGTTCGACTGGAGCGATTTTAATCATTAATGATGCAGCCATCAGCATTTTGTAACATATAAATACGCAGGCAAACGCCAAATTCATCAGGCTTTCGGGTCTCTCAACTCCGCTCAATTTAGTTGCGGGCAGCACACAGGTGCGTCCACTTCTAGTTGTTCTATCCCACAACCCCCATATCTGTGAACACCTGGTACATAGGTCCAGGGTGATCAGGTCCTTACATAACCTGGATGGACGTATGCACAGGTATACGACACCCGGGAGATTCTAAAAAGTAGTGAGAGTCGAATCTACGAGTGAAGTATCAAAATTTCCAGTAAAGGGATTTTTAAAAGTAGTGCAAGTGCCTTAGAAATCTGTGACAAACTTAAATTAGAAAACTCTAATGCGGCGCTTATTCTACGTTTTCTTCTTTATTTGTTAACTGGCATGCCTCTTCCATTAGCAGCTTATTTTTCACAAAATCTAGTGTTATGTTAGTGCATCTCTGAGAGAAGATTATATCAATAGCAGTTGTTACTACCTGGTATGTCTCAGGCATTGAGGAAGCTATTTATTCTACTTCAGCTAAATTATATTCTTTTGGGTCCTTTAATTTTTGACATTCGTACTTTTTATGTCCTTTCAAACCACAATGATAACATTTAAAAGGAAATACTCTGAACCTATCTTCAACACTCTGGAAATTTCCTGGCCTGTAATTTTGACAGCCCCTCGTGCTGCCACTATTGTGAAATTTCTTTTCATTTCTGAAGTTTCTTTTTCCATTAAAAACTTGCGGCACAGATTCTTCATTTTCTTCTTTATTCGCTAACGGTCTTGCCTCTTCCATTAGCAGCCTATTTTTCACAAAATCTAGTATTATATTGGAGCCTCCCTGATAGAAGATTATGTCATAGCAGTTGTTAATGTCTCAGGCATTGATGAAGCTATATCTTCTACTTCTTCAGCTAAATTATATTTTTCTATGTCCTTTAATTTTGGACGTTCGTCCCTTTTATGTCTTTTCAAACCACAATGATAACATTTCAAAGGAAATACTCTGAACCTATCTCTAACACTATGGAAACTTCTTGGACTGTAACTTTGACCGCACCTCGTGCGCGTGAAATTTATTTTTATTTCTGAAGTTTCTTTTTCCACTGAGAAATATTTGCGGCACATATTCTTCAGTTCCATCTATATTTGTTAACTGTCCTGCCTCTTTCAATAGCAGCCTATTTTTCACAAAATCTAGTGTGATATTGGTTCCTCCCTGACAGAAGATTATATCAATAGCTATGTGGTATGTCTCAGGCATTGATTAAGCTATTTCTTCTACTTCTTCAGTTTGTTTTTCAGCTAAATTATATTTTCCCCTGGCTTTTAATTATGGACATTCGTACCTTTTATGTTCTTTCAAATCACAATGATAATATTTAAAAGGAAATACTCTGAACCTATCTCCAACACTATAGAAATTTCCTGGACTGTAATTTGACCGTCCCTCGTACTGCCACTATTGTGAAATTTCTTTTGATTTCTGAAGTTTTTTTTTTACTGAATACTTGCGGCACAGATGCTTCATTTTCTTCTGTATTAGCAGCCTATTTTTTACAAAATCTAGTGTTGTAGTGGTGCCTCCATGACAGAAGATTATGCCAATAGCAGCTGTTACTACTTGGTATGTCTCAGGAATTGATGATAATAGCTGAGTGATTATTTCTACATTATCTACACCGCAGTGTTTAATTTCAGATACTGTCTGTTCAAATTCAAATAAGAAGTCGCTTAATTTTCCTTTGCCATCGAACTTCACATTTCTTAGTTTTCTCTGGAGTTGTACCTATCAGCTATAATTTCACTTTGCTCTTACCACGAACGCATAAATAAAAGACAACCCCGCTCACAGAAACTTTATTAATACAGTGACCAAGGGCCTAGAAAAACTTCCTCGAGAAGACATGCATTTAATTTTAATTGGGTATAATGTAAACTCTTAATTCTTCTATAAACTTAAACACGTCTTTATTAATATACAGTCTAACCGTTGTTAAGTTTGTTTGTAATAAACTTGTTATTGTTTTTATCAATGTGTCTCCTTTATCATCTCTTCTCAACTTGACGTAGTGCCATCCCAAACCTGGACTACTCTCCTGCACGCTAAGTAAGGCGTGGCGTCACAAGAAAAAAATACAAGTCGTGACAATACAACGATTATAATATCGATAGTTATTTATGAAACTAGGGCGAAAACATTGCGTTCAAAATATGCGATGCGAAAATTGGAAAATATATTCTCTTCTTCTTTCGGTGCCGTGCCTGTCTTCAAGCGTTGGCTATCTCCATGACAATTTCGTTCAATCGCTCTCTATCGTTCGCTGCTCGGAATAGTTGCTCTACTCCCAGTCCGATCCAATTTCTGATGTTTCGTAGCCATGAAAGCTGAATAACATGGGTGACAAAACACATCCTTGTCTTACACCGCGTCTTATTGGTATTTCATCTGTAACCCTGTCATCCAACCTGACTGCAGCTGTCTTTTTGTAATACAGGTTTATCAAAAGATGTATATCATAGTAGTCTACATTGCATGATTTTAGACACTGGAAAAGTTTTGTGTGTTCGACTCGATCGAATGCTTTTTCGAAGACAATAGAGCACACATAATAGTATATTAAGATACTAGTGTTAAAAGGCTATATTTTTTCGCACGAGCACGAAATTAGAAAACGACCCGCTTGCGGAGAGTTTCCTAACGTGCGAGTGCGCTAAATGTCTTTTAAAACGTGTATTTTATACCATTTTTTCAATTTTGAACGTTTTTTAATGAAAAACATTAATTTATTCTAGTCGCGATCAAAAGTTGGACGGCCATCTTGTCACTTTTGACGTCTGTATTATTAGGAATCCCATTCAAAACGCTGTCGAAATTTTTGCTAGTGAGCCTTGACATTGAACAGTTTTGTTAATATCATAGCAACCGGTCAACAAAAGTAGTGTCGAAAAGAGCTTCTTTTCGACACTACTTTGCGTATCGAAAAGACTTTTTTATGATACCAAAATAGAAAAATGTTTTTTCGAAATTCATAGCTCTTTTTTAATAATGTCCTTCGCGAGTGCCCAGTCCACTACGAAATCCAAATTGTTCTTTATCAATGTCTTGGTCACATACTGTATATATTCTATTGAGTAGTATCTTTAAGAGTATTTTTAAAGTGTGGCTCATTAGGCTAATCATTCGGAAGTCCTTGCACCTATTTGCTTTGGTGATTTTGGGCAGGGCAATGAATGGAGTGTCGGGTTGTGCTATTCGCAGGCTGTGTTCTGTTGGCAAATTTTGTAACCTAATTTTTAGTTTAAGCTACACAAGACACGGGTCTTCCAATAGAATATATAAATTTTTCTATAACCAAGTTTCTCTTTTTATGAAGAGGCATAACGCATCAGTTGGAATTTTTAGCAATTATATTGTGGGGAGTAGATTTAGAGTAGGTAAAAGAGTGCTATGTCGCCATTTGGCTAGATACATTTCTTCAAGTCCGTAGTTAAATGTAAGATTTCTATTGCTTCTGTAAGGTAGGTTCCTCTTGTTGAGGGATCATTAATATCGTTTGAACCCCAAGGTGTGTCTGAATGCTTAGGTGGCGACACGCATTTTTTAGTGTAAATTCTGCTGACACAAACATTTCTATCATGTTGCTTAACATACAGTCTGTACGTTGTAAGGTTAATGAATTGTACATTTTTATAGCCAGCTTGAACTATCCTACTATACTACTTTTGACTGAACATTGGTTGAATATAAATGAACCATTGTGTATCCCTGGATATACTGTAATTTCCAGGTTTTGCCGGTTAAATTACCGAAATGGTGGCACTGCAGCCTTAATTAATGACTCGTTTTCTGATAGGTTATGCTTTGTGGGGTGTGATAAGTTTGACTACCTAATTGAGGAGAAGCAGTTTGAGTTCTCTGCAATGGTTTCTGTAAAGTTCGATATGTATGTGATCTGCATATACAGGTCGCCTGATTCAGATGTCCTTGAGTTCCTGAGTAGACTTGAGATTTTGCTGTCTCGGCTTCCTGCAAGTCATAAAATTATCTTGGCAGGTGATCTAAATATTGATTATGGCGAATATTTCCCTCATGTATAAAAAATCCCATTAGAGGAGTGCAATTCTCGGAAAATTACAGCGATAATTGCACTGTAGAAACCGAAAGAGCACAGCGATAATTGCATCGTACGTATCTATGGTAATTCCATTGAAAATTTGACAGCGACAATTTATAAATAACGTCAAAGTCTAGTGAATATATAGGTATTATTAAAAATGTCTCGTTTCGGATTTAAAAAAAATCGTATTTTGGATCTCTGTACTTTGTTTAGAGTTACATGTACGTTTTTGTTTTAAAAAAAGAATAAAAATGTATTTTTTCAAAACCATGTCCTAATTCGGGAAATATTCCCCCGAATTACACTCGTGCATCAAAATAACCAGAAAATTTTGCATTCGAGCGTGTTGTCTTAGAAAAACTGCATTCGGTCATTTTCATATTTTGCGAAAAGAGCCCTCCACCTTCGGTGTCGGCCTCTTTCTCCAAAATATGAAAATGAACTCATGCAGTTTTTAGACAACACGCTGTCATGCAAAATTATCGGTAATTTTGATGCACTTGTGCAATTACTTCCGATAATGAATCGCAAACTACTGCCATGGTCTCAAATTTGCTAACATCTTTTAACCTTTCCCTGCGTGTTCACAGTTTCACCCGGGTCACTGACCACTCATCCACTACAATTGATTATATATGCTAAAACTTGAGTGAGGATCTGGACTGTGAATTTTTGGATGGAGCACTGTCTGATCATAATGCTGTGTATGCCAGGTTTTCTATCGGAAATTTGTCAAAGTATAAACACTCCAGTAGGGTGAGAGGGCGAATATTTGGTAGGAAAAATTATGACCGTTTTCGACAGGAATGTAATTAATCTCTTTAATTGGGATTCAATTCGGACTGAGTCTGACAGTCTTACTGAGTTTCACACTGCATTGTGTGGTATTATAAATTCTTCTTTTCCAGTTCGTAATGTTAAAGTGAAGGGTCAACCTAAGCCGTGGTTTACCAGGGGTATGAAGATCTCAGCTGCAAATTTGAGGTGCCTTAATACATTAAGGAAGTTCTAGTCCAATAATATACTTTTACAAAATTACTTTTCTAATTACAGGAAAACTTATAGGATGCTAATACGCAAGGCTAAAGAATTGTATTACTCGCATAGACTCAAAAGGTCGTCAAACTAGGGCAGGATGTCGTGGAAAATCATAAATGAGCTTACATGTAGAACTAATTCTCATTAGAAGGGTATCTCACTTGATCCCAATGCATTGAACAAATTTTACTGCTCCGTGGCTTCTACTGTGACTAGCAATATATCATGTGACATCGATCCTATCAGCTACTTGTCACAGGTCCACAGTGCTGATAGATTTCACTGTCGTCCAATTGGTCACAATGACATAAAATGCACCATAAACGAGATGAACAATAAAAATGCCTCAGGCTCTGATGGCATATCACTTAAAATTCTTGCTGAGCTCCCATATGAAGCTTTTCTTGCCTTGGTATATGCGATGAATGACACCTTTTTCAATGTAGTTTTCCCTTTATCCTTGAAGGTCGCTACTGTAATCCCTATACATAAGGAGGGTGACCTCGGTAGTCCTGCGAACTTTCGTCTCATATCTTTGCTTTCTACTCTTTCCAAACTGATAGAAACTATTGTAAGACACCAAGTTGTTGACTTTCTTGAAAGAAACAATATCATAAATAAAAACCAGTTTGGATTTCGAAGGGGCAAGAGTACGTCGGATGCAATTTTCAACTTTATGGAATCTGTACTTCATGCAATAAACCAACATAGGTCTTCGGCTGCAGTGCTTTGCGATCTTTCGAAGCCATGATATTCTGTTAAAAAAAGTTCACCTACGGCTTCCAGGGTACCAAACTGAACTTCTTTGACTCTTACCTAAGATCTAGATTCCAGGTGGTGACTGTGGACGGGAAGGTGTCTCACAGGAGAGATATTTCCAGTGGCGTTCCTCAGGAATCCGTTTTGGGACCCTTACTCTTTATCATTTACATTAATGATCTTATGAGTCTGGATATTACCGGCTTGTTTACAGTCTTGCCGACGACAGCACAGTCACTTGGAGTCATGAGGACCCTGTGGTGCTACACGACTTGGTCTCCACGAATCTAAAGAAAATCTAAAACTGGTGCGATTCTAATTTTCTGTCCTTGAATCTTTCTAAGACACATATGATAACTTTTAGAAATCTCAATCTTCCTTTCTTGGTCTTAATCTCGACTACAACCTAAAGTTTGACAAACATGTTCTGGCGATCAACAAAAAAATATCGTCGGGTTGTTACAATGTAAGAGTCATTGCATCTGAGCTGGGCAAATCAGTCGCTAGAATGACATATTTCGCTTTGGTTGAATCCCACCTGCGCTACTGTATTCCATTCTGGGACTGCTGTAGTAATGTATTATTTCAGTCAGCTTTCGTCGTGCAGAAAAGAGTTGTTCGTTTCCTCTGTGGTGTACATCCTAGAAGTCACTGCCGACCTTTGTTTATATCAAATAAAATCCTAACCTTGCCTAGCCTATTCATTTTAGAAACAGTATGCTTTATCCACAAACACCTCTCATATTTCCCAAAGGGAAATGGTCACTGTGATACCCGGCAGTCTAATGACATGAGATTGCGCATCCCGCGTCTTACTCTTTTTCAGAACTCTTTGGTCTGCAGGGGACTTAAAATGTATAATCATATTGTAAACTAGAAAGCATAATAACAAAAGAACACTCAGTCTAAT
>JAEQML010082250.1:0-10895 GCA_016904865.1 Pissodes strobi
TACACACTACAACCAAGTTATCATTACACAGAGATCCCAGAACGCTGCATTTCTAGAAAGCGTTTTTGAAGGTTGTTGCTAAATTTTAACAAAGATGTTGAGTCATCTACTCCAAGAATGTACTTGTTTATCAGCTTAGGAGCTGTATAAGAAAAGCAGCCAGTAAATTTAGAAGTCTTATGCTGGGGAATGTTATAATTATTTACTTTTCTCAGATTTACAGCGTGCAACTCATTTCTCCTCGTCAGTTTAACAAACAAATACTGAGGTGCCCTACTACGTAAAATAAAATGTTAAGCAATTGTTTACAAAGAGACAGTGCAAACCTATATTCTATTTTTAAAATCTTAAAGTCATTGTAGTAAGGTGTAATATGATCACAAAATGGTGTACAAAACTAAATCTAAAACAGGAATTTTGTAATTTTTGTAACTTATTAATATAGTCGCAAGACAAAAAATTGTCTATTATATCAAACTATTATATGAAAGAGACCGCTCTTAAAAAATGTTAAATGCAATATTCGCTGCCTAGAGAACATTTTAGCCCGACAAGGGTCGTGCAGCCAAAAAAGTTTGAGGACCACTGACTGACTATACGAGACACGTAAGCGACAGCCGGGGTAAACATATCCAGATTCAGATTTGTATTTTATTCATGGGCCACGGGCGGATGCGTCTTAACTGACTACTGATAGTGTGAATGTAATTTCGCGAATTGTAGGGCAGTCGAAAGACACCAGCATTTGTCTACATTGTTCACCAGCTATTTATTAAGGTCGGATATATGGCGTTCGGAATCGTATGCGACTTGATCTATTTCTATATTTCAGTTCTGTGTACTGTTTGTTTAGCGCTTATTGGCAGCAGAGTAATTATTATTTTCTGGATTGAAAACGTATTTAAGTAATTCGATTCGTTTGATTGTATGATTGTTCTGTAATAAAACAAAATGACAGATATAGAAGACCCGATTATATATGTAAAACAACGTAGTTATCTGTTACTACTGCGCTTTCAGAAAGATCACTGAGTACTTTAAAAAGAATTAAAACACATTGAAGGAATTCTATGGGAAACAAGAGGTTGTCGGCGTTATCTACGTTATCTATAGAAAATATATTGTAGGAAACGACAGCAAATATCCACATTTTAAAGAAATGGTTATTGATCATTTTGCTACGAGCAAAACACGTCAACTTGATTTGCGTTTTAAAACGATTTAAGCTACGTATTAGAACTATCAAACTATAACTATACTATATGTTAGTTTATGTATTTTTTAGCAATAAAATATTCCACCAATGGCATGTTCCTTTTCATATTTGGGTTTTATCTATATTTTTATAATGCAACGTAGCATAAATTCGTAAAAAAATTATAATTATGTGTATTAATGCTGAATTTATTTTTTTATGTCTATCCGAAAAAAAAAACTCACGCTTCGCCACTGATACCTACTGTCTGATTATCAATAAATTTTGTATTTTAGATTCACACTGCCTTGCATCTAACTAATATCTCCCTGGATATGATATATTCCTTAGGAAATCTGAGAAACACTCTTAGTGTATTAAAAGTTGGTTATACATGTTCGAAAACCATTAGCGATGTTTTACAATGCGACGTTTTACATAAACAAACTATAGAAGGAAGCCAGGTAATTTATTTTGTACTAAACGCTCAAATATTCTTCAAAGCAGGATGCATATTATGTATCCGTTTTTCGATCACGTTGTATATTTGCAATGAATCACATCAATAATATGATCTTGTTCTCTTGTTCCTCTACAAATATTTGTCATGTATAGCATATAATAAGCAAGGTTTGGCCTAAAATTGATAAAACAAGGTGATCAATAATCCTTACAGTTTATTTTCTAGCAGAATGTTGCTTTTAGTTATTTTAAGTCCATTTGTTTAAAGCAAATATTAAACATATGCATTTTGCGTTCCATAAATGATTTCATTTTAATACTATTAAGATCGTTATTACTGGCAACCTCTGATATTTTACTTAAATATTTACATTTACCATGGGTGTTACAATAAGTTGCAAATAATTGTTCATGAATATTTGGTCACTCACATATGTAAACTGCAATATGTAATTAAATTTAAATAATGAGGTTTACTTTCAGTAGTTTCAGTATAAGTTTGGACCCAGCATAGAAGGTTACTCTAGCTATATTTTTATGTTTTGGTTTGGAACGACTGCTGTCAAAAAATTAATTCTTAAACATTTTTACTCCTAGAAATGGGTGGCCTTGGAAACGTTAGATCTGAGCAACAATAATCTAGTGGACATAGATGAAACAATAAGTTTAGCAAAGAATTTGAAATACCTAATACTTGATGACAACAAATTATCAACCATATCAAATCTAACGCATCTGCCTAAGTTAGAACAACTGAGCATGGTAAACAATTTAATGACAATATGTGATCAGCTGCATACGAAAGTAGGCAACATAAAAACTTTAAATTTGTCTCAAAATAACATTGTTACTACTAAAGGATTTTATAAATTGTATTCCTTAGAAAATTTGGACTTAAGTTGCAATAAAATAATGGAAGTTGAGGAACTGGACTATTTAGGTAAACTACCATGCCTAGAAAATATAAGACTAACTGGTAATAGTGTTTCTACAACTGTTGATTACAGAGTAAGAGTTCTAGAGCTCTTTGGAGAGAGAGCAAAAGATATTTGTTTAGATAATGAAAAACCTTCTCAAGCAGAGATGGACAAGGTGTCTATATTAAGTGCTTTAAGAATAGTAAAGGAAGGTAAAACTCCTGACTTAGAAATAGAAAGCTTCAATAATTCGGATATAGTGTGATAAAGGAGTAAAAGTTAATAATAAGTATAATAATATTTTAGTCCCAAAGTTAACCTGTGATATAAATAATTATTTTAATTTATGTTATTATACTAAAGCATTTTAACTCGTTGCTAATATTTTAAGATTAAACTATTTAACTCAAATAATTTAACCACAGATGTAGCTGAATGTCATTTTGATGAGCCATTAAATTATATAGAGGTCTTCCATATATTATAAAGCACTCATAGTGCTTACCAAAGTTGTAGCGTGTTTCATAAATCGTCAGGATTTTTTAGCAGAACAAATAAATGAACATCGTAAAGCTGTCAAAAAATATCAAGTTTTGATTTTTTAAATGGATCGCCTTGTATATTGTTCATTTATTGGGTAGTCCTTTCCTTACTGATTCCGAATATACTAGGTTTGATATCTCTATCTTTAACCCATTGCGGTCGTTTTCATGCCACAGATGACACCAGCGTGGTCGTTCACGTTTATACAACATTTTAATTTTCAGATAGCTTGGCATCTCATGCATGACAAGCCCAAAAGCCGGTTTCAGTCACTGGCATTTTCCACATGACACAAATTAAAAGTATTTTGGATCGTTAGTCATTGGTGCCATGGCAAAACCGTTAACAAATTTGAATTGCGTGGCAAATTTTGTATAGGAATCGACTTGTCATTTTTTCAGGAAGCCGTTGCTTGTCTGGTAATACTGTGCTGCCGATGCACACTTGCAAAATATCATACTGAAAAGAATAAATCCGTTTTGTTTTTTCCTAGAAATAAGTATGTTAGTTTTTAAAAAAATCGGGAAAATTGTTTAATTATTATATTTTTACTAAAAAATTAAAGTTCAAAAACTATAGAAAAAAAAATGATTTAAAAGGAAACTGTTCCTTACGTTATTACCACACAATTTGTAGTAAGAATATTTACCACAATTTTTATTTTTTGTAACCATTCTTTACTTTTGCCTAAAATGAAGTCTGTGTAGTAATAAATAAAATAAATATAAACAAATAAATATATGTTTGCATAAAAATTAAACCATTGCAAAACAGCTGACGACCTCTACTAGTATGACGCGAGCAGTGGTGGGCATGCTATAGATGCCAATGATCTATAGTCACTCTACTATGGAGACTTGCCGTCCGCAAAGTGTTAAGTTAACTGAGAAAAATGACAAAAACCATTGAATAATATTAATGTTAGTGAAAGAGAACACTATAAAATAATGTGGTGGTCAAGTGCATTGTTGATATGCATATACGTATAAAAGAATATATGGCGTGCTGTGTCAGCGATTTGAAGCAAACATATGAAGGATAGAGATACAAATCCTACATAAGTCCGTCCTTCATGTTAAGCAAGTCATCAATGCGCATGGGCGAAATTGGGACTTTCAATTGGTTGTTTTAAATCCAGCTCTATCCAATAGCAGTTTCAGGCTGTGAGCGGCATTATTTGAAGTTTAAATTTTCGTCAATCCGACAAACGTGATCCTGCCACTTTTAAAATGTGTATTGTTTTAGTACGTAGTATTAAATATATCTATATATTTTCTTTAGTACAGATAGTAGAGGGCTCTTACATGTAATTACGTGCAGTGTTTGTAAGATGTACCTTTAAATAAATTTCTAATGCCTACTGTTTCTTTTTTGCAATTGTTTCAGGTGAAAAACAAAAATACAAGAGCAACGTAATTACCTATACGAGTAATAAGATGGTTTGAATAAAAGGAAAAATGTAAAATAACAATTTTTGCCAGAAAGAACAATTAAGAGTAGTGATTATTTTAGGAAGTCTTCGACTACATTTGCTCAATTTTTGAATGTAGCGTCGTAAATCTCTGTTAGATCTAAATTATTATCTAGTAGGTATCGCTATCTTTCCTATGTAAATAAATGCTCTAGAATTACAAATGTCTCAATAGTATTTGACTGTGCCAGCTAATGCTATCAAACTTCTAGTTTTTAGTCGTTGGCTGATGTACCTATGATGTATGGGAATCTCCTGCAATAAACTATATTTTAAATGCTGCTTTACACTTCAATATTTTCAGAAATAAAATCGGGTTTTACTTTATGTATAGAGTATCTACTAGTTTCAGAAGACACAGTAGTGTGCTTACGTAAATGTGTATTGTTATAAACAGCAAACTAACAAATTTAATATTTACTCCTATTAGCCTTACCAAAACAATTTGTTTCTATAAACACTGGGTATAATGACTTTTAATCATAATAATAAACATTCTTTATTTCTAATAAATTACATTAAAACATATGCAACATGATAGGACACAGTGCGTCAATAAATGTGGCGAGTTAACTTCGCCAACATATCTTGGTTCACCAAATTTTTTTTTTGTGGGAGTTTCTTCCTCAAGCTTGTACTACTTCAATAAGAGAACTGACTGTGCCAGATGAGCATGGATCCATCATGTGTTGGGCTAAAAACAAAATAGATATAGATATAATTGCACTCTAAATATCCTATAGATCAGTCCACGCTCAAAAGTTAGCGTGGTATGGAGAACTAAGGCGGGTAAGTATATTTATTTTATCGTAGTGTCATAGGTTAGTAAAAGGTGCCTGAGTCTGCAACAATGCACCATTATTCCCCATAAGAAAAGCATTGCCATAAGGCGCCACGCTAACTTTTGAGCATAGACTGATCTATAGAGGCATAATTTTTCAACATGTATTTTGTTTCTTGGACATAACATATAGCATTATAAATTTCCCACCAATTCATTAATATTTAAATTTGTTCAGTCTTGTATATTGAAATTTTTATATTGCGATACCTAGCATATTTTAAAAATATTGATATTGTAACAGAATACTTACATGCACTAGGCACCATTTCAGTTTCAATTCCTATTTCTACTACTTTACGTTTCCCTGACACGTTTGAGGTAGATGAATGATGAGACTTTAAGATTGATGGAACACTTTCAGGCTTCAATACTAATTTGTATCCCAATTCTTTAGCTTCGGAATCGACATAAGTAGGAATAAAATACCGAGAACATATTTGTACGGTAGAAGCATCATCTTGTAATCTTGTCTCGTCCAAATTACAAAAGTCCAACCAAATTGGCGTGTTCTAGGATTTTTGGGAATCCTAAAAAACCAAAATATGTTTTACATAAGTAACTATAAACTATAATTACAATTTGTGATGATTTCTTTTAAAAATAACAAAATCTACATACCTATGTCATTGTTTACTTGCTTGCTTCTTTCTTCATTGCACCACAAAAAAAACAATGTTTATTACGGCCCATTTTACAATGAATTGTATATTTCATTGAGTGCATACAAGCAATAGCGGATAATGATAAGAATCAGAAACAATAACAGAATATTTGATAAAATAAAATAATAAAATCAAAATGTCGACTTGACCACAAAATAAACTATTCCTCTTTGATTTGAAGTTTGAAGTCTTTGACGCGTTTGGGCGTTTCCGACTGACATCGGCACTTTCGACAGCAAACCAATGAAAATAGAGAATTTCGAGTATGCGCAAAAGGGATTTGCTAACACGGAAGGATAAACTTATGCGGTCTTAATATGCCTCTCTCTCTGTCTTTGCTTCAAATACCACTCATTGTGTTAATGGGGCACTAGCGGTATATTCTTTTATATGTATATGTTGATATGGCACAGTTTTCGCCATTTTTCTCAGTTTGTTTTAAAGATAGAGTTCTCAAACCAGGTATATTGGGACTCAGTAATAAACGAACTACCCGAAAAATGAATCATATACAGGGTAATGCATTTGGTGTGTTTAAGCAAATGTATGATCTTCATTTGTTTTATCCGATGTGAACTTGTAGCAAAGAACTCTGATAATGTAATTTTGATGTGTAAACATCTTACGCGGCGGTATGAGGGTAAATCTCGGCAAATGGGACGGAAATGTGCAAGCGGATCTAACGTCAGAATATAGGTAACCAATTCCAAATAAGTGGTTGCCTATATTCAGGCGTCACGCAGTCTATGGTGGCATTAGATTTTCATGTCGATGGTGTCGATATATAGGATATGTTTACACATCAGTGTCTCGACTACTAGCAGACTCAATTTTTCTAGCTCTAATCATAAAATCCCTAGGCATGCCCAAAAATATATGGAAAAACCTTGTGCGAAGAATATTTGAAAGATGATTTTTGTTACCTACATAAAATGTGTTTAGACAGTGGCGGCTGGTGCATAAGCGCTGCAGTGCTGCAGAGCTCCCCGAAAATAATTAAAATAATTAAGTAATCTAACTAACTAAAATATTTTCTATTATCAAAAAGCACATATAATATTTGATATTCCCTATTCGCGTCTTGAATGATAGAAAACTGCAAGCGGATCGCGACACGCAAGTAAATAACCCACCGGTTCACGCTATCGGCGTATCGCGGTACTCCGCATCCGCCGTGCCCGTCTAAAACGGTCTAAAACAAAGCCGTAATTTAAATGGAGAGTTGTAAAATTCGCTGCATTTTTCGCTAGTTTACGACTAGTTAAAAAACAATAATAATATAGTCGTGTCTGTGATTGTGTTTTTGTGTATCGCTGACAATTATTAACTGTGTACTGTGGAAGTGATCTTTAATTTAATTAATGTGAAGAGGTTTTTTAAATATTCATATGAAGAAAAGATCAAATTGACAGGAAAAGGTAGACCACTACCAGATATTATTATCGAAAAATGTGGTGTAAGTAGAGAGAAAGCTACACACGCAAATTTAATAGAGATGTTTATTTAAAAAATTAATGGATTTGTGGATGTAACAAGAAAAATGCTGTATAACAGATCGATCTGTCACAATGTATGCGTGAAGTCTGTCATGAACAAATAATTGATGAAATTTAATAGTTCTTCATTTGGCGATTATGGCAGACGAAACAACGGCTGCAGAATCTCAAATGGTGGTTGTTTTTAGGTATGTTCGCAATGGTGAGCCAATGGAACGATTTGGGGACTTAATTCCTGAAAGATGTGATGCAGACACACTTAGTAAAACAATTTTAACTGTTATAGAGCCGCGGTGATGAGCGGCCAGCATGCAGGCGTTCAAGCATTAATTAAAAAAAGTATTCCTTTGCTCACTATGTACAGGGTGATCCCCTATAATGTCGCCCCCCTTTAACTTTTTTATTTTAAGTGTGCCAAAAAAAAACTAAAAGTATGGTTATGTAGGTACTGAAGAATACTTTTTTTTCTGCGTATAAAAAATGTTGGAAAAATTATCAGTCTACAGGGAAAAACAAAAAGTTAATTTATTTTCAATGGAACACCCTATATATGAATTTATTTTTCGATTCCTCGTAAAATTCTAAGCATATTTCATGTATAATGTTATACCTCTAAAGTTAGTAGTTTCACAGCTATAAACAGTCGTCACTTTGGCTATTTTCACGTTGGTAGCAAGAAGAGCATTAGAGATGGAGTAAAATGAATTTCACATTCCTATCTTAACTTTCCAAGAGCTATCTGATGGTGCTAACTGATGGTACCAACCGAGGTACCAGATTTGGTACCCATGGTACCGCCTGCCAATTAGTACCATTAGATAGCTCTTGAAAAGTTAAGACAGGAATGTGAAATTTATTTTACTCCATCTCTCATGATCTTCTTGCTACCAAGGTGAAAAGTAGCTAACGTGCCGATTTTCAACTGTTTATAGCTGTGAAACTATTAATTCTAGAGGTATAACATCATACATAAAATATGCTTAAAATTTTACGAGGAATCGAAAAATAAATTCATATATAGGGCGTTCCATTGAAAAAAAATTAACTTTTCGTTTTTCCCTGTATACTGATCATTTTTGCAATATTTTTTCGCAGAAAAATAGTATATTATTTTATATGGAGGAAAAGTGATACTTTTCATGGCGCGCTCGTGTTTAACAGCCGAACGGAGTGAGGCTGGTAATAGAGAGCAAGCCATGAAAAGTAACTTTTCCTCCAAATAAAATATGCTGTTTTTTCTTCAAATGTCGACAAATTAATGCAAAAACATCTCTTTTTAATAGTAATATCTAATTATTATTAAAGATAAATGGGTTCGCAAGGCGGCTTAGACCACGGTCGTAGGTGGCCTTGCTTAGACCGGTATCGGTGAATATAATGTAACATAAAGCTGTCAGTGGACACTGTCAACAATAATTATTTTTTAAGATTGCGCCTCCGATTGCGTTTTAATTCTGTATTGATAAGCAGTTATTGAGTAAGTTCGATTAAATAATAACCAATTTGTTCATAAATTAGTGATTTTTAGAAATGCAGTCACAAATTGCAGTCACAAATTGAGTGATAAGTACAAATTGTAGTTTAATAAATCTTGAGTTGTTGACGCTTATTTTGTTGTCTGTTTGTATTGTATCTATGTTGCTATGACAACACTTTTACCTCCGCCGGCGGAAAAGTGAAAAGTAAAGCTCCGGCGGAGGAAAAACAAAACTTCACGGCCGCCTACACAGTCGAGTAATGACGGATTTACTGACGTTTGAAGAAAAAAAGTATTTTTCAGTACCTACATAACCATATTTTTAATTTTTTTGGGACACTTAAAATAAAAAAGTTAAAGGGGAGCGATATTATAGGGGATCACCCTGTACACGTTATGCACACCAGTTAAATTTGTTTATGTCTAAAGGAGGATTCCCATTTGAGCAGCAGCGAGCAGCGTTTTTAAGATTAGTATTTCCGCCTCGGCAGCATTAACAAGCAGCAAATATAATTAGTCTTGTGCAATGCTGTATTTTGTGATAATGTTGACAGCAAAGGATACGTGTACCACTTCATCATCCGAAGATGATGATATTATTAAGCTATATGCTGTCAACATGAAGAAAATAAAAGAAAAAAGAAAATAATATATTGGGTGCATGATATAATTCGAGCAAGGTTGGAGGAAGGCGAATTTCATACACTCTTCACATTTTATAAATATTCAAACATTAAAACTAAAAAAGTACCGATCGCTGAATATATTCGATGCCTCGGTCAATTCACACTAGTCCGTCAGCTAGCAGAGCAGCGCGTTGATAAGCAGCGTTCTGCGTTCCAGTGCTCAGGAAATAATAAAAATTTTGTTGCTGCGTGACGCGTCGCGAAGCGCGGCTCTGCGCTGGTTAGGTGGAAAACGATGTCATTTATAACATGTAGGCAACTGGAAGCAGCATTTTGCTGTGTCGCGCTGCGCTGCTTGATGCTGCTCTAATGGGAATTGGCCTTAAAGCTGCTTCCACAAATAAACAAGTACTTGTATTTTTTGGATATTTACAAGACATTCCTGGTTTTTTTTTAAATAATTCACCGGAACGAGTATAATTAACAAGATTGTGAACAGAGGGATCCCCCACGGCTCCGAAATAGACAATTTTAATGACAAGTGATTACAAAATTTGCGAAGAGAATAGATCGCAGGATAGACTTAATTTATAAAAAATAGGTAAGTTTTTTACAAAAATTGCAGAATACTTTTTACCAGGAGCCGTCACTAGTCTAGAATACATGAAATCATATACAAGATGTTTCATTTGAAAAAAAATACTATAATACTGTCACTATGAATTTTAAAAATAAACGTAACTAGTAGAACCGCTACAATATGACGTTTTTGGTTTGTGAATTACATTTTAGGCAAAAATTTACCCTAACGAATCGTTAAATCACCCTACATTACACATTTTCAATGTATTTTTCGAATTACTTTAAGCAATGTTATGTATTCCATTAAAACTACTGAGCTGTTAATACTAACTAAAGATAATATATGTATTTGTAGTCATTAGTTCACCATATACGCACCTTTTATTTTCTTCCACGGTATGTCAAGTTAAACTTCTATCTGCAGTGGAGACACGAAATATTTACCTTTCAATGCCCTCCAATATAGATTGTGTTAAGTGACCCTACGAGGTTAGGTAAAAAGACTTGACGTTTCGTGGACAATTCCATTGTGGAAAGCGAGAATTGTAACGATTGAACATTAGTAATACATTAAAAACGTTTTGAATAATGAAAAGTAATAAGTTAATGCATTTTGTCAA
>JAEQML010082251.1:0-10894 GCA_016904865.1 Pissodes strobi
ATCGAGTCTTATGACTCCAAATAAGTAATTTCTATTACTTAAGCTATGTATATGGCCCTTGGCACATAAACGATAATTGAACGTAAATTACGTCTCAATTAATTAAAGATAAAAACGAGGTAATCTAACTCGCCTTCAGAGATAAATTAAGATAAAAGATAAAGAGAAAAACAAGTAAATTCACATATGTGAGTCAACCCCTCATAAATGTAAATTAATGTCGATACATCATTGTTGAAACGTGACCGATAAGTGCTAATGATTGGTGTTACAAAATCAACCGAAATATTAATGAAATAAGCCTGAAAAAAAACCATGATCAACAATACTACAAAGGAAAATTCAGAGAAATTCTACTCAAATTCAATTAACTTTTACAGGAACATATAAAATTCACTCCGTGAATCTCCTAAGTAATACGGTTCAATTTAAATGAATATATGTAAAATCATATGTATGATCACTAAACGATGAAATAATTACGTTCTCCATATATTTGGATTGAACCATTATCAAAATACACGAATTTGACCAATAAGATACGCAATTATCCACCAAAAAATCGGTATTCAAACCTAAAGGCCACTGCAAAAAAAAAATAAAATTATTGATATCGTAAATCACTCGAAAGTGCAATACATAAGTGTTAAATTTTTACTTAAGCGAAATATGGTTAACAGAATCAGGAACGATTATCAAATCTGTATTTAAAATATGAAAATACTATTGAAAAATATGCAGGATGAATAAAATATTTTAATATCAAATCATTCGCACTTGCCGGCTCGACCGTTACTACCAAGATGATCCACCTTTGTTTCAAAATTTTGTACGTTCTACCTATTTCGATTTTCAATGCTCTCATTGGGCAATTTAAAGCATGTGACAACCGCTATCGGAAACCCGGCGTCAGACTAAGGAAACACTCAACATACGCTAAATGTAGCAATCTATTGTAGATTACATGCTTAAATTACAGGTATTAAACAACTCACTACGTCCTTCAATTACCAACTATACGAGATAAGCCTGTTTCCGAACAGATGGCATTCACTCAATAAAGAAATCAGCAATTACACGAATTCGCAAATTATGGATATAAATCTGCGCACCTGTTCTCCTTAAATAGTTAATTGTGCGAAATATATCCATTCACAGATATGTGTCACTGCCGATCAATGTGTTGAACATTGAAAACCATTGATAAATAGATATACTTTAGTGGAGCGGAATAGACCGATATATGATAACTTATATTCCGTTACACTGCAGAGTTCATCCTTAAAAAGATTGGTGTCAATTACATTTTTGCATATACAATATTTCTAAAGTGTTGCATTAGCGGTCGCCGATCTTCTTTCTCAATCCCATGTGACTGATCGCATAACCAGCGTCATACAGCTTGCATATTTGGAAGGTACAAAGTAGACTCGTTGAAATAGGAAATACAGCATGAAGTGCATTTATTTCTGCCAGCGAATCGTCTGTTATAAAAACAGAAGGTGCCTCTTTACCAGCAAATGCATCAGATCCTAGAACCTCCTTGAATTTTTGGAAGCAAAATTCATATACTTTCTGTGTTTGATAACTATGGAACATACAGCCAAGAGGCACCCCGCCAGCTTTAGTAGAACAAAAAAAAATGTTACAGAATTCCCAGTTTGGTCACATAATCCACTACTGTCAACAAAAACGATTTCACCAGAAAAGTGCATATTGTGTGCTCTCAGCATTAGGGGCGTTATTACAACACAGCAGAACGGCTCTTCACTTACAAACATCTTGATACCATTTTCTTCAAACTGCGAATTTTTCTCCAACAAATTTTCAACAACGCTTTTGTTTGCTCTATCTCCATAATTTTCTTTCCTACATAAAAAAAGTAAAAACTGGAAACCGATTCTAAAGAAAAATAATGAGTACCTCCATTGCTCATACAAATAATAAATCGAACGTTCCATGGGATCTTCTTGGGCGTTGGCGAGAGTTTCACATATTTGATCACTTGAAGTGGTACCGATTAGTGAAGATTTATGAAAGTTTTTGGCCTCGCTGGGAGTCATCCCTTCATTAAAATACTTGATAAATTGATCTTTTATGGATGAGCTCACTCTGAGGTAGCTATAAGCTTCTCCTACATAAATCCTGTGGCCATGCGTGAAATCTATCTGAAATAAAATATTTTTGTATTTTAAATGATTGTATTATATTATTGTATTAACTTACCTGTATAATAGGGTTTAAGCCGAGTTTAAGTAAAAGATGCTTGTATTTTGAAAACTTGTTTTAATTTTTTATTTTTATAAGGATTTTGGCGAGGCACTTTCTGTTTCTATCCCTGACGCTGCTTGTTTCTTCCCTTATTTTTGAAATTATGCTGACAAACTCAATCTTTTCTATATTTTAGGTTTTTTATTTTTGGATACGTTTTGAACACTATCCATTCTGTGCATGAACCTTTTAAAAACAATTTTACTACATGCTTTTCTGTTTATATCATTTCAATTAATAGCATGTATACTAAATATTCGGTATTTTATTATTTTGAATTATTTTTTGACATGACGTTTTCTTTATTTTAGTTTTAAAAACCCAGTTAATCCTCCCAGGGGGTGATAAATTTTCCTGCTAGCATTTTTTAAAATTGTTATTAATATCCTAAAAAATATCTTATTATATTACCACAGTTTACCACTTATTTGTTATAATAAAAAAATCCACTTCAATGTGTAAGTACTTTATAATATTTTTTTGCCAACCTTTAACCTACAATTTTGAACTGTCACTGTAGTTTTATAAAAAAAATCCAAGTTTAATTTTCCATAATAAAAAAAATCCACTTCAATTTGTGAGTGCTTTATAATGTAATTTTTTTGTTGCACTACAAGTTTGAACTAAAGAGTCTAGGGAACACACAGGAGGAGCTCCAAGTATTAGGCAAGTCCGAGTTCGACGAAAATCAGCCGACGGTCAGGGGTTTTCGGTGATGAGACGACCGTGTCTGGACATTAGAAAGTCGATGCCCCTAGGGGCGAGGCTGTGCGAAAGAAAAAAAGGCGATTTGACGTCCGAAATGGTTGACGTTCGGCAGGGATGTTCGGCCGGCGCCCCTTAAACCGTTAAAATATTTTGGAACCTAGGGGCCTCATTTAGAGGCCGATCTTTTGCGACGTCCAAAATCATAGTTTTGGTCAATTTTGTTCAGGGATCCTATACAAGAAAAAAAACATTTTTGGAACCTAGGGGCTGCATTTAGAGGCCGATATTTTGCGACGTCCAAAATCAAAGTTTTGGTCAATTTTGTTCGGCGGGCGGTCCTATACAAGAAAAAAACATTTTTGGGACATAGGGGTTTATTTAGGGGCCGAGGGGATTTGACGTCCGAATAGGTCCAAATTCGGGTTAGGGGGATTTTCGACGATGCCAAGTTCGAATCTATCGCGAATAGGTTCCGCGATAGGAGCCGGACGTGGTTGAATTTTGGTGATGGGTGAACGAGACCCTCCATAGAGCACCCTCACACATTTGACTTTAAAAAAAAGTATTTTGCGTAATTTTCGATTTTCCGTAATCGGGCCCCATCGATTTTGAAAACGGAAAATCGCCATTTTGGACGACGTGTAGGATTTTTAAAAATTTTATTTTTACGTTAATGACATGTAAATGGACCCCTTTAATCGATTCCGTCATGAAAACGGGTATTTTCAAAAAAAAATCGAAAATTTCAGGGGGTATGGCTTAAAAAAAATCGTGATTTTTAGAAAATCGGCTATAATGCGAAAACGGTAACAGTTAGAGGTAAACTTTAAATAGGAATAATATGGATCTCGTCGGGTACTATAATGTGTCGTATCCAGTTTTATTATACGACGTTTCGTTTTTTTTTAAATCGACCAAACGTGATCTTCATATTTTCGCCTTTTTCTCGGTAACGAAAAGAGGTATCGGTTTGCGCCAGTACTTGCGTTGTTTTAAGGTCCATGGAAAAGTTCCCATACAGTTTTTCGATAGGAGTTCAAATAAGGTAGGTATTCGATAAAATGTAAAGTTCGTCTGAAAATTTTCATTTTTGTGGGATCTGAAATTTTTTGTATTGGGGAACGTGAGCTCGGAATAGAACTCGTCTTTAGGCAAGTCCGAGTTCGACGAAAATCTGCCGTCGGGGGTTTTCGGTGATGAGACGACCGAATCTGGACATTGGAAAAAAAAGCGATTTGGCGTCCGAAAAGGTTGACGTTCGGCAGGGTTGTTTCGCCGACATCCAAAATCATAGTTAGATTTGTTAAGGTTAGTTTGGGTTAAGGGCGAGTTAAGTGCGGGTTAAGTTTGGGTTAGTTTGGGTAGCGCGCTCGTCTCAATGCGCTTATTTGGCTAGTTAAAGTTAGTTTCGGTTATTTTTGCTTAATCTGGAATATGGAAAACAAGCGCGCGTAGCGCGCTTGTCTTTACTTTGGTTAATTACGGTTAGTTTGGGTAACGCGCTCGTCTCAATGCGCTTGTTTGGCTAGTTAAGTTAGTTTCGATTATTCTTGCTTAATCTGGAAAACGGAAGACAAGCGCGCGTAGTTAGTTAATTACGATTAATTTGGGTTAGTTGGCGTTAGTTTGGATTAATTTGCCTTAGTTTGGGTAGCGCGCTCGTCTCAATGTGCTTGTTTGGCTAGTTAAAGTTAGTTTAGATTATTTTTGCTTAATCTGGAATACGGAAGAAATGTTCGGAGCTCCTCCTGTGAGTTCCCTAGACTCTTGTATTTTGAACACACACGTCACTGTAGTTTTATAAAAAAACAAAGTCGAAGCTATTTTTTTTTCCTTCTGGATAAAAAAATAGACATTTCCAAGTACAAAGGCTCGTTATATAAGTTTTCAATGGGCCTACTTTGTAAGTAATCAATTCAATGTAAACTGAAAAGTTTGGAACTTAAAGAAAATTAAGAATCCTTGACGGTGTCAAAATTAAGACAAGCCCTATTATTACAGAAAACCAAAATAGTCCAATTAAAATATAGGATATAGGATAATATAGCTTTATATGATTTACCTTTCATAGTTTCTCTGTCATTAAATTTATCGTTTGTAAAAATCAATTCAATTTCCATTCTAAGGGCGTTTGTTATTTGTGCTAATTTTTTTACAACAACTATCAAACACTTCTCCACTATTACATATTTTTGACAAAATTAAGTATATTTGCCAGAGTTTAAAGAAAAATATGATCAAAATGAGGTTATGTTTTTGGCGTCACTCTTTGCTTCATTGTTATTATTCGTGTGTAGATTATATATTTTTATTACTACTTATTAAAATCACTAATCCCTAATTTTTTAATTGAACTCCTCGATTTCTTACCTTTTTAATTTATGTTATGCCTTAACAAACACTTTTTTACCTTGGAATTGATTGCCTTTGGCTCCACAAATGATTAAACTTGGTTTGAATTGTTATAGAGCCTCTTCGGCCCAGGCTCCAGGACGTAAACTGCACAAGTGCACGTTTAGTGACCCTAATGAAATGTGTACCTATATATCGTCGATTCGATATCAAGTCGGATATCGTTTTCAAGAAAGGCAAAAAACTAAAAATGAAAATGGTTAGCAAATGCAATAAAACAGTAAAAAGCTCTTGCAGATTGTCAGGCTTTGAACTGACTTTGACAAGATGACAATTAATAACATAATAATATAATAATAATTATAATTGTCATCTTGTCAAATTCAGTTCAAAGCCTGAAAATCTGCAAGAGCTTTTTACTGTTTTATTGCATTTGCTAACCATTTTCATTTTTAGTGTTTTGCCTTTCTTGAAAATGATATCCGACTTGATATCGAATCGACGATATATAGGTACACATTTCATTAGGGCACTAAACCTGCACTTGTGCAGTTTACATCCTGGAGCCTGGAACGAAGAGGCTCTATATCAATTCAAACCAAGTTTAATCATTTGTGGAGCCAAAGGCAATCAATTCCAAGGTAAAAATGAATCCTCCACAACAATATAGAACATATTTAACAAACACAATATCACACCAACCCAACCTAGCCCAAAACTGGAACAATCGCGGCAATAAAAATAATAAATGTTCGCCTGAAGAACATGCTAACAACTCAGCCACTTCATTTTGCACAAGTTGCACACACGGTATAGGGATCGGAGTGCTTCGGTGCTCATTACGTTTCCTAGACTGTGTCTGCAACCGATTGCACACACGGTGTAGGGAACGTAAAAATGCCGTTCGGTTAAGGGCGCCAGCAGCTCTCTACTAGTCGAACTGCAGACTGCCCATGATGTGCTAGGTACCACTCCACAATAACTAAATAAATTTATGAATTACGGAATCAAGCTTTTCGGGAACAAGAATCTCTGACAAATTTTGGAAACTTTCACCTTGTTTCTGCATCTGTGGGGTAAGTCGTGCAAGTTGCCTCATTGACTGACGGATAAGCTTGAATTGAGTATTGCTGTATGTTTCGTATAAAAACGCTCCATAGCTCATAATTGCTTTATCTTTTGTATAGACTGTATCATTTCTGAAACTGTTTAATGGCATCTAAAAATCCAGGGATTAAATTATTCCCTAAAATGCCATTCAGTAAGGCAGAGCTATCAAATAATGGTTCTTTTCCATCACTCTTGCTGGATTTCGCAGGACATTTGTATTTGAAATGATGCCAAGGCTGCCTTTTCAGCAGAAATTCCGAGCATTCAGGGCAGGGGGCGTGGTCTGAATAAGACGATGATTTGTATTGTTTTTCATTGGTCCGTCTACTTAAAATAAGCTATCCATGTTAAAGAGATACCTCACATTGTGATAAAAATCACCATATCTTATTAAATTCGCAAATGCTTCACGCCGTTTTTTAGATTGCTTTGGCATTATCAATATTTGTGCAACCTCCATTTTATTTGCCTGATGCATTTCAACGTATCGCGCAAAATTATTACAGATAAGTTTTTGTCTTATTCGCCGTCCATTATATTTTTAGCTTCGCCCAATAAAATTTTTGATTTAATTCAGGTTGATCTTTATCATTTCCTTGCACCTCAAAAGCAGTTTCAATTTCACATGTTTTTGTTTTGGATTTCACAATTTGCTTGGTGTTGGTTCGGACTTGCATAAGGAATGTCGTCGTCCAAATTAACATCTTTTTCCTTGGTTCATATACCAGGGAAGTTGCATTAGGAAGTTCCAAATCAACATCTGAGGATTCTGTGACAACACTGGGACAATATGAACTGTCAGAGTCCGCGAAAGGATCAATTGGAGAGTCGTCTTCTAATAAATGTATTACATTAATAGCCTCGTTATCCGTACGGTTTCTTTTAAAATATTTATGTTGCTTTTGCTTGAGATTATTATTTCGGTTGAAGGCTGAGGTTCACGATTTTCATTCCACGAAATATAACTTTTTCTACTGGTAGAAGATGGAATTTGAACATCGGTCTCAATGTTACCTTCAAAGAAATTATCATTAGACATTGAAGGATAAGGTTCACGATTCTCATTCCACAAAATATTACTATTTCTGCTGGTAGAAGATGGAATCTGAACAAGATAATAATTTTAAAGAGATTATGACTAGACGTTGAAGGCTGAGGCTCGCGACTTATACCTTCTTTCCATGAAAATTCGATAGCTCTCGTTGAAGCCAAAGTCAAAAGTCAAAGTCAAGTATGCTTTATTGCCACAGAAAAATTCAAATAAATTTTATGGACAAAGCGAACTAAAATAAATAAACTAACCATAGTAGGGCAAATACAAAACAAAATCTAATATATACAATAATACATACGATAAAAATAGAACAAGCACTTTTCAAATTGAAATTGGTCACGATTTAACAAAAAAACTATATTACAGAACATCATAAGCAGTTGAACTAGATCCACAGGAATTACACAAAACATAGGGTAAAAAGGCCCAGTGTTATCAAAATATTAAACATACATTATAACGAAGCGTGCTGTTTGAAAAAATAAGGAAGGGTCATGTCGGTGAACTTGACTCAGGCAATGTGCATATGCTGCAGAGTTGAAAATACCGAGTAAAAGTAAACAAAACATGACTAAAATTGGTAGCTTGGTATTTAATTTTGTGTAATTCCTGTATATCCGAAAAATCACTAATTCGTCAAAAAGATAATCCTATACCTATTATAAAAAACATATATAATATAAAAAGCCGTAAGGCAAACTGATGATTTTCAGTTCTCTTTGTAGGTGTAACATGGCTTTGTACATATCTCCTTAAAACATGATGTGTCTAGAAAAATAGGTAGGGTAAACGTTGAAGGGTAATTTGTGCATTATATTAAAGTCAATCATAAATAAATTTTAAAATAAATATTCATATCCTTATTTTTGATAAATAAAACAAATAAATAAATCAGATAAAGGCTGTTCGATAATCTTTAAACGAAGATCCTCGACGTCAATGACTGGAATATCGTACACTAATTACTTCAAATGACCCCAGAAGAAAAAAATCCATAGGATTAACGTCTGGTGACCACGCTGCCCATTCCAATGGTCCATTTCGTCCTATCCATCGCTCAGGATACGCTTCATTTAAATACTGCCGTACAAGTATGCTAAAGTGGGGCGGAGCTCCGTTTTGGAGCAACCACATGTTGGCCCTTATTTCCAATGGCACATCTTCCAGATACAATGGGAGACGATTTTGGATAAAATCTAGGTATACGTCACCAGTTAATGGCCCTTCAAAGAAATTGGGACCAATAAGGTAATCTCCTATTATCCCTGCCCACACATTCAGTGAAAATCTGCGCTGTTGTTTCGTTTCTACCACATTGTGTGAGTTCTCGTAAGCATTTGTGTGGATGTTATGCAGATTTGTTATGCCATCACGCGTGAAACCAGCTTCGTCAGTGAATAATATGTAGCCAATTAGTCGATTATTGCGTTCACACTTAGCTAGGATCTGATTGCACATTTCCAACCGTCGCGGCCGATCATCGTCATAAAGAGCCTGCACCTTTTGCGAATGAAATGGATAGAGCTGTTCTTCTCTTAGTACTCTCCATGAGCAAGCCTGACTGAGCCCAACTTCATTCCCAATTTTTCTAGTACTAGTGCCTGGATTATCTTCATTAATTTCAAATACTCTTTCTTCTTGCTGCACATTTCTAGGTCTTCCCATATTTCCGTTATAACTTTTGAAGGAACCATATTCCGCAAGCCTCCTGTGCACATTGGAAAATATTTGAGCATGGGGGATATTTATTCCTGGATAATTCTCCATATAATATCTTCTTGCCAACTCTGCATTACCATTTGCTTTTCCATAACAAAAATGGATATCACAATATTCGATATTTGAATACTGATGATTAGCCATTATTATTTTAAGTTAATTGTAAATTAGTTTAAAAAGCGAATTTATTTCATGTTAAACTGACAGTTTTAGTATACTTTGATAGCTACTTACCTGGTAGCTGGTGGTAATGACATGAAAAAATTAAATTACCATTTAATTTTTAAGAGTGATTTACGTCTAAACGTTCGGATTTAGCGAGTTAAATGAAGAGCACCTTTTTTAAAGGCTTTGCATCAGTCTTTGAGAAAACATACTAAAAACTAGTGTAGCTGTCAAAACTTAAAAAGTTATGATAAAAAACAATTTTCAATGTAGGTAAAGTGTCCTCTAGCGACACACAATCAATGTGAATTGTTACTAAAATGATGAAGCGCAATTGACTTAGTCTATGTGTCAAATATTAGTCGAATCGGTTTTTCCGTAACCAAACAATTTAAAAAACAAAAAATACAAAAGTGAACTTTGTCGGCTTATAACTCGAAAACGAATGACATGTTGAATAAAATTTATATGAAGTCCTACATTATTTTGAACTCTAAGTTTCATGATCGATGTTTGAATTACCCTGTATATGCAATCCCTCCTTAACTGAACGTTTTAGCTTTTAGAGATAGAACAACATTTTAAATAACAAAATTGTTTGAAATTTAATTAAAGTATCTCAAGTTTATCCGTTTTCGATATAGTGACAGTTAAAGATTTTAAAAAATCAAATTTGAGGCTCTGTGCCACGAAAACGGTTTGACATTCAGAAAAACGGTTTTTATGATCCATATTTTTCGAAAAAAAATAAATTTTTCCAAAACTAACTCTTAAGATACAGATTTATTTATTTATCCTTAGATTTTTTTGGCAAAAGTTGATAGTTTTTTAATTGTAAAATATAGACTTCATAAAATTAGAATAGGAACATGTAAATCGTTTCTCTCTATTTCAGACCGAGAGTCGTTTTCGAGACCAAACCCTCAATTTTTTTTTAAATTTTCATGTGTCAGTTCGAAAGCGACTAACTAGAATAGGAACATGTAAACCGTTTTTCTCTATTTCAAACCGAGATTCGTTTTCGGAACCAAAGCCTCTAATTTATTTATTTTTTAATTTTCATCTGTCATTATTTCGAAAACGGTTGAGTTTGAGATAGGAACATATAACATACTTTTGTTTTAGAATTAAATGTAGAATTCAAAAATTCACAAATATGCAGGGTGTCCCATTAAAAAAGCTTAAGAGCCAACCTGTATATCAAAATTGGAAACTAAAATTTTATTCCATCTCTAAAAGCTAAAAGTTAGGAGGAGGGGTTGCATATATAATCTAATCACCCTGTACAGCGATATTCACTATAAATGGACACCCCCCTTATCTTTTTTATGTGACTATTTCAGAAAAAATGTTAAAGACAAAAGTTGTTGGAAATAAGATGTAGTTTTTACTAAGTATATTTTCTTTTATACAGGTTATCCCAAAAACCGTGGCATAAAAAAGTTTCATATTTTTAAATGGAACACCCTGTATATTATATCAGGATTGGATTAAGCTCTCTTCGGTGATTTCAAA
>JAEQML010082252.1:0-10894 GCA_016904865.1 Pissodes strobi
ACCCATATTTAACGACTAGTGTGGTTACCCTTCCTTGGAAAAAAGGGACCTTCCGTGAGACCCTCAGTGGAAAAGAATTACATTCCGCTATCTTCTGCGGGACAGAAGACCTTCCGCTACCTTCCTAGGAAAGGAATTATCTTCCGCTACATCCCACGAGCTCTTCTGTGGGACAGAATTACTTCTATGGAATAGAATTATTTCTGTGAGGTAAAACTTCATGCTAACCTACCTAATATCGCAGTCAGTTAGCCGTACTAAGACTTTTTTGTCCCGGTAACGCAACCACTTGGAGACGTACTAGGCAGGAAGCGCCAGTCTCTACAACTCGACCAGAATCAAGTAAAATCGATTCTAACTTATTTAAGCACCTTAATTACCATATATTTCTTACCGTATATTCTTTTGATTAATGGATTTGTAGCCAGGCCACTATAGGTAGTTTTAATTCTTTTAAATAAATTTTTAATTAATGAGTATATAATCAAATGACCTATAATCAAATGACTGTAGGTCATTTGATTTAATTACCAGATATTTCTTACTGGGTTATATCCTCTTGATTAATGGATTTCTAGCTAGGCGACTTAGCGTAGTTTGCCTTAATTGCCGTATATAGCTTACCGTTATATGCCATTTTAATTAATGAATATATAATCAAATTACTGTTGGTCTTTGCTTTAACTACCTCATATTTTTTACCATGATATTATCCTTTTGATTATTAAATTTATAGTTAGCGACAGCAGGTATTTTGCTGTTTATATCGTGTATATGATCATTACTTCTCGTTTTCGTTTATAAATAATTACCGTATTAGTTTTGACAACTTACCGATAAATGACCTTGGGTCTAACCTTATCTCATATCGTATCTGTTTTCGTTACTATCGTAATTTGATTTAGAAATGTCTAATTTATTTATATTCGTGTATGATATCGAATGGCTATCCTGTAATTAGTTGACTTAACCGTTTTGTGCAGCGTACATTTATCTTAATGTTATGCTATTACCGTGAGTCACATAACTACTTGCCTCATTGGTCTTATTAACTTGCTGATAACTGACTTTAGTTCAAGTATTATTCCCTACCGATCCATTCTCTCTCGTATCATAATTTAATTTCGTAAGTCACATAATTACTTTCCTCATTTGTCTTAATAACTTGCTGGTAACTGACTTTATTTCAAAGTTGATATCATTTTCGATCTATTCTCTCTAAAGTCATAATTTAATTTAGCAATTCTAGAATGCAGTGATATTTTTGTAGCTAATGGTATGATAATCACTTGATTTATTTTTTCTTAATGTAATTTTCATAACTGATATCTCGAGTGGCGAATTAATATTGTTAATGCTATGAAAACTACTTGATTCACTTTTACTGTAATGAGTTTTATAGAATATACCTTTACCTGACTGTCGGTAATTTCTTATCGTATATCATATCTACTGTCTTATAGTCTACCGTAATGAAGTCATTAAAATTAATTCATTTATTATCTTTGTCGATTATTTGATTTTGACTTTCCTTAACAATTCAATATAGTAATACTTCAATTGATAAATATCTCGATAATGCCTTCGTGATAACTGATTTACTTGTGCATTAAACCTATCGACTTGAACCATAAGTTTTTACTATAGTCAGCTGTTCACGTCATAGCAGTTCACGAGTTTATTTAGCTGCAATTTGAATTTTAAGTTTTTGCTTTAAAACCTGAATCGAACAAAGCTCATTTCGTTTTTTACATCTTTGATTGCCCCTGATTTAGTGTGTCTATTGAGTTTTTATTGATATAATGATATTATCGCTGCCATGAGATTCATTCCGATTAGTTTTGTTTAATAATCATTTCGTTTTACCCACAGACACTTATCGGTTATATATACATATGTATTTACTTCACCGGTTATCCTATTGATATAGCGCACTTGATTAACTGTTGATATAATGATAGTACCGCTGCCATGTATATAATTTAGATTAATTTTATTTAATAATAATTTCATTTATGCCTGTATATATTTACCGGCTACCTATATCTATATTTATTTATTTTACCGGATATCTTATTGATTTAGTATAGAGCTAGTTTAGTTAAATATTTCCTTTATAGTGTTTTGTGATTTGCACTTATTTTAGTCAGGTCCTTAAGAATTCAACGTTTAGTTGGGATTGTTTTGCAAATGGGTGGTGGGCAATATTAATGTTATAAGACCTAGATTAGAACTTAGTAGTATCTTATTTTGTTCGATTTACTATTCTGATAGTATAGGTGAAATACCTTACAAGAGAATCTTCAAATTAATAATTGGAGATAAAATTTAATTGTGCTGAAAGGATTTGTGTAAGTTTTTCCTATTTTCCTAAATAGTTATTTGGAATCCCACTGTTTATTTTGGTAAGTTAGTGTCAATATTATCGTATACGGTAGTGAAGAAATTCGGTATTAGTTAATCAAACAACGATAAAACGGTAATAGATACGATAAAAGATAGTAAAGGATTGAAAATAATTTAACGGTGGCTAAAAAAATAAGGTAAGGTATGGTAAGTAACAAAAGTAAGCCTACTTGTATGTCATTTTCATATGGTCATACGGAAAGGAAATTCACTGACAGTGGTTGATGGCTATTCTCTAACGCACACAGTGCGGCTGGCCCCAATTAGAGCTTTACTGCTTCCCGTGACGATGCACGTCACGTCATGTGGATCGTCATCACTTCGACAAAAAGAGGTCTCAAACTGGCAGGAATGAACCTAGAGAAACTCTCTAGGTTAAAGAAAGACCGGGCGGAGGATGCACCCTGGTTAAATTATAAATAATTTTAACTAAATATAACATTCCTTTTGAAACGGCTAATCTCACTTTACATTAAATACTTTTTCGAGGCTATATTGCCGAATATTTCCCTCATCTATAAAAAATCCCATTAGAGGAGTACAATTCTCGGAGAATTAGAGCGATAATTGCACTGTAGAAACCGAAAGAGCACAGCGATAATTGCATCGTACGTATCTATGGTAATTCCATTGAAAATTTGACAGCGACAATTTATAAAAAACGTCAAAGTCTAGTGAATATATAGGTATTGTTAAAAATGTCTCGTTTCGGATTAAAAAATATCGTATTTTTGCATCTCTGTACTTTGTTTACAGTTACATGTACGTCTTTGTATTAAAAAAAGAATAAAAATGTATTTTTTTAAAACCATGTCCTAATTCGGGAAATATTCCCCCGAATTACACTCGTGCATCAAAATAACCAGAAAATTTTGCATTCGAGCGTGTTGTCTTAGAAAAACTGCATTCGGTCATTTTCATATTTTGGAAAAAGAGCCCTCCACCTTCGGTGTCGGGCTCTTTCTCCAAAATATGAAAATGAACTCATGCAGTTTTTAGACAACACGCTGTCATGCAAAATTATCGGTAATTTTGGTGCACTTGTGCAATTACTTCCGATAATAGATAGAAAATATTAATGTCACAATGATTGTCAATTTATCTCATGATATATTAATAAAGCTACTAGACCTGATGTTCTCATTACAACGATAATATCTCAACTTTGAAAATTGTCTTGTTCTGTACCTACACGTTCATCGCTCGGAAGGGAAGACCACGACAATTACCAAAAGATATCTAGACATCCGTCAAGAGAACGTTCGAGAATACAAGAATACGACCAACATTTCGGAGCCCTACCCGGCGATACCGGCTGGTTAAGTTTCCATATTCCAAAGTGGGAAATAGTTAAGTTTAAATATAAGTTCAGAATAGGTTTGTCAAGTTCTAATATAAGGTAAAGATAATATCAACTACATACATTTGCCAGTGAGTGGGAAGAAATTATATTTCTGGGTTTGATAGCATTTACAACAGAATAAAGTATGTTAAGAATATTTAAATATAGATATAGATAATTTCGAAACAATAAGTTCATATGAACATATGTCAAATATCTGGTTTTTAAGATACAGGGTGTCAATTAAACTGGTTTGTGTGATTCAGGGACATGCAATAAAATGTTTTTTTTATTTTTTTTCTCGAAAACAAAGCAAGATACAGAAACAATTCAAGTGACAAAAAAGTTCATGTTTTTGAAAAAAATTAGTGACGTATTTTTATTGTCAATAATATTGGTGAGGTTGCCTCCCGGGACGCCACTGGACTTTATAATTTTAATCAAGTTAGGGCTAAATTACCCTCTTATCGCTATAAACAACGTTTTCAAATTTAGAACATATGTTTATACGAATATGTTCTTATAAAATGTCTGAGGAATTGGTCAGAAATTACCTTTAGATTTTAATTTTTCAACGCATTGTAAATGCATTGACTGGTTTCTTGTATAAGTTTTCCTAGTGCTTATGAAGAAATAATGGCAAAAATTTCATATCCTCAAATGTACGTCCAGTTGCTAGATGCCGCAAAATCACTATTAAACTTTCTTCAGCACTAATTGCTTTTATCATTACTGAATTCTTTCGATTTGTGTGCCGTTTAACTAATGTCAGTAATTTTCAGGAACAAGCCTCGTCCATTCTAAGATAATTTTTGAAATTCTGGCTGCTGGTATCTTTTAACCGTTTTTTTTAGGTTTCATATGTGATAAATTTTCATGCTCCTGTAACCATTCTTTTACCCAAAAACATTCGCGATTTATTCCGCGTTGATTAGTTAACAACAAAATTGAAAGGAACATAGCAAGTTTCTTTTTGCGTAACATACTACCTCTGTTCTTTTGGCAAACACATCAAAATATTCTTTATGACTGCGAAAGTTATGAAACGGACTGTGTGTGTACCGCAAATAATGAGGCGGCCTGCAGTCCTAGGACTGTTAGGCGATGACCTGCAGGCCGCATCGTTTAAATTTAACTGATCGTGTGTGGTCCAACACAGTCCAGTTCTGCAGATCAAATGTATCAGTTCACTGACTGCAACCTGCTTGCATGTGAATGGACACCACAAGATTAGTATAGGGGAAGGGTGTACAAAATGACATACATTTTATGAAACTAGAAACATATTATTAAAACATTGCATTTTTAAAACAAAACTTAAGCAAAACATAAACTAACCCTTTTGCAATATTTCAGACGAAATTTTAACTAAACAAAATAAAATATGTACTTTCTGCCGAAGAAAAAAAATAAGCAAGAAAAATTCATTTTACCCGACCTGGAGGGCAAAATGACACAACAGTACAGTTAATGTCCGTTTAGTCGGTACAAAGCTCACAAACAAAAATGTTTGCTTTCTTGTCTACCCCGGCACACTCGGCATGTGCCCATTTTTGACACGAACAACAACACAGCCACAGCGCACCTTTTTTGGAAAATTTGTATAGTTCTGTGCAATAAATGCAAGCACAATCGTCTTCTTCATCTGCAGAAAAAGGTTCTTTTTCTGTTTCTGACTTGGATTCTGCAAGGACTTTTCTTGTTACCACCCTTAGTTTTTCTGCCATAATTAGTGTTGGTTTGTTTTTTTGTTTGGCCTCTTCCAAATTTGGAGTAGAGTTTTGGACAGAAGTGCCTTGACGTTTCCTTGGTTTTCTTTTTCCTTGGCCTAAAACAAATGGTCCGACCGGAACTGGACTTAAATCAGCTGTAGTAACCAAAATTGAACTGTCGCTTGTTGGATTTTGCAAGTTTTTCTGAGCCGCTGCTGTAGCAATGGCGAGAGGAGGTTTTATGGCGGAAGTGGAAGTTCCAGGTTGCGCATTATGATCAGCAAAAACATTTGCGGCTTGTTGAACACCATTATTAGATACAATGTTTGTAGTTTCAGAGGCTTGAAACATATAGTCAGGGAACACATCGGCGTTTATTGGGTAGATGCCTGTTTTGGCAAATCCATGAGCAGCATTCTGGACAGTAGCTGCCTTTCCGTACGCTTCATTTAACGGACCACCAATTTGAAAGTGTGTCACAACTCGACCAGGATGAGCTTTGAGCCATTTGGTTATTTCTTGGTTGAGTGGCCCAAAAAATGCAAAATCGAGTGGTTGCATCCGATGTGTGCAGTGAGGTCAGTGGCGGTCAAAGAGGGGGGGGGGAGCTAAGGGGCTTTAAGTCCCGGGCGTTGAAACTAGAGGGGCGGCGCGGGCTGAACATTGGATCAGTAGTTAAAGTATATTTAGTAATTATTCGATAATCTTGTCATTCGATTATTAGTGACATTACTCGTCGCGCCCGAGGCCTGAGAATCGTTCGTGATTATAGAATTAGAATCCCACTTGACATCTTATAAGCTACCGTGAGACATGTAGGCCACGAGCCAGCGAGGCACTGACAATACAAACCCGTTAATCGTTTGCCCCCTGCCCCGATACAAGAGTCTGGGTACACCAGAAGGGATTTCATTATTTACTGACATATTGCCAGATTGCGGCACCACGCATCTATATCATATGATTCCTATGAAACGTTGACTATTATTTCACTTCGCGCATGGCCCTCCGCTCTCTCCGGGGCACAAGCAAAGAAAATTAACCATACTAGCCCAATTCTAACTGAAATTAACTCAAATTTAAAAAAGCAATAAACCTAACCTTAAAAAAACATCTGTCGGCACTGACGGGAATCGAACTCGCGCTGTCATATCACAAGATTCACAAGCACAGCCATCTAGCCACTAGACCACCAGGCTCTGGAAGCAATTGACCAAAAATTAGAAGCCTTGCGTGCCAAAAGCTTTACACACATTACGCAGTGCCGCAATCTGCCAATATGTTAATGAATAATGAAATCCATTCCGGTGCACCCAGACGCGTATTACCCCGATCGATCTATCCAGCCAGCCTGAGTAATGCCATTAACAATATAAACTCGTTAATCGTTTGCCCCCTGCCCCGATCGATCATCCAGCCAGCCTGAGTAATGAGTAATGCCAAAGAAAATAATATTGCGCAGCTATTATTTTCTTTAAATGAAGAGTAGAATGCTGTGTTTATGTATGAAACATAGTAATGAAACAATCTTTGTATTCCATGCAAAAATTTTTTATCCAAAAAGACTTCTATAAATGGCGTAACAGAGCGCTTTCGGCCTAAGCCATCATCAGTGTTACTTGTTAATGGAAAAGCACATAGCCATGAAGACAAACGAACAACACAAATCGACAACGGTCACATGTAAATTTCACAAACTGTACGTCACATTTTAAGAGAATTGTTCACATAATTTAATTTAAAATCTTTAGGTAAAGACAAAAACGAGGTACCTAGACCACGCTTTTGGGTGACACGACACATATTTAAAATTGCCTTAGTTCCCAGTTTTAATCTTTAAATGGGCCTTGATAGGTCGACTTTCGGAATTATTAAAATTACACTTATATGCGCGTGAAACTAAAAAAAAATTGTGTGTGCTTAAGACCACACGATAGAAGTGAAAACTTCAACAAGCGGGGTCATCGTTTGTCAGAATTTCGAACCGAGCCTTTGTTGCAGAGATACGGGCGAAAAACGGTTTCCCCCCAAAAACCACCCTTAAATTAGAGCCCGGGTCCCCCCGTATGGTCTAAGGTGGCCGGGGCCCCTACCATAAAAATTTCGACCCCGTACCTCTTACCGTTCTCCTGAAATTTATTATTTAAGTTTTTCCTTCTCCCCCCTCCCTGGCCAAACGGGGGTGTCCCGTTTTCGTCCAGGATCTTCTTTTTACCCCGGCTACATCCCCTCAAAATTTCAGCCTTCTACCTATACGGGAACATGCCAGGCAATAACAAGCGGGGCACCGCCAAGATATCTATGGCTAGAATGTCCATCCACGATTAACAAAACCTTTTCAGTGGGAGATGCCTTTGCATATTTTTGAAAATGTTGCAGCCACTGCAAAAATACTGGACCAGTCATCCAGCCAGATTCTTAGGCAATGCATAAAGTTCCTGCAGGTGTATGGTCGGTTAATTCTATCTTCATATTTTTTTCGTGGGAAAATTAGGAATGTAGTTCCCATTGCTACACATGCAGCACACAACCGTTACATGAGAACCTTTTTCGACGCTGGTAATTGCACCTATTTGTTTCCTATCGGCTGTAGCAAATACTTTCTGCGGGCGCTGTACAGTAGATAATGCAGATTCATCTGCATTATATATCCTCATGGGATCAATCCTTTCCTTTTGCATGGTCTCTTCTAACACGTTGAAAAACTGAGCCACTTGTGGTTTGCTAAACGCTTGCGCTCTCGCTGCAGATGTGGCTTCGGGTTTACGTAGTGTTAGGTATATCTGGATTTCTTTTGCGAAATAGTCATAACCAGTTCTTTCCTGTGGCCTTTTTCTTGTTATTAAAATTATGTTCAAAGCCATTTTTTATGGCTAAATTATGGGCTAACTCTAATACGTCTCGTCTTGTTAGTCCAAAGAACCTTGATTCTAGCAGTTTTAATTGTTTTACCAACTGCCGTTCTACTTCTATGGAAAATGTGGTTTTAAATCTCCCTAGTTGTTTTTTGCCTTTTTTTTTAATTTTATTTGTTTGCAAGGCATGTCTCCTTAGTGTTGCTTGAAGTACGTTGTAAATTTTTGATGCCTTGAGCCACCCTACTTCACCATTATTAACGGCTTCTATTGCTTTTAATAACGAATCAGCATCTCATGACTGCCTATTAGACTTTCTTGTGTAATTTCGCGGCATAATATCTGTAAAAAAGGCATATGTCCATTTCTTTCTATTTATATCTGTGGTCGGGTAAAATGACATAGTATGTCAATTTGCCCTCCCATACTCTATGTCATTTTACCCTACATGAACCTAATATAAACAGATGCAATTTTTGACAAAACAACAACTTATTTAATAAATCCGAGACGTGCAATCTTAAAAGCAATAATCCCATAACTCGTGATAAAAATTTTAACTTACCAGTTTATCACACTTAAAAGTTATAGCAGATTTTAATATTCCGCGGCAAAACTTCTTGAGGTTAAAAATAAGATAACTGGACGTGCAACCTTTCTAACTATCAAAGCAGAACTAAATTAATATAAACTAGGATGCCTGAGAACCATGCCGTAAACAGCATGTTCGCTTCCGAGCACTTCCGAATGACGATTCGTGTGTATACAAGCACTGTGTCAATATACCCCACTATGTCATTTTGTACACCCTTCCCCTATATTCCGAGAAGTAGTCATGTAAACACGCTTGCACATTGAAAAAACGGTATCGAATACAACGTATATTTCTCAAAAATTTTACCAGCTAGTAATTAATCCGAGGATATATTAAATCCAATGGGGCCCGTGGATCAGGCCAGCCAGGTGCTAAATAGCATGGCGCTAATAATCACTGGACGGTGGAAAATAAAACTAATATATACTAAATTAACATGTAATCGTATGTAGATATGTTCTATATTGTTGTGGAGGATTCATTTTTACCTTGTAATCGTATAACACTCTACTGAAGTGAAACTTCTGCCTGTAACGAACATTGAATTGAAGCACCCTCACGGTTTAAGCGATCCCCGCTATTAAATCGACTAAGTAGCGTTGCATCTTTTCGTTACATAGCAACTCGCATGAAACGAACTTGTCCTACCATGCGTAATAAAGTTTCACTTTAAAAATATATAATCAAGGCTATTGGGATGACGCGACGCTCGGTTCACGGAAAAGGTAGAAGCATCACTTCCCTTACTTTCTTAACCCTACAATGCATATTGTATCAAATAAGATGCAATCAAACTACGCAGCAGAACTTTTACGTATATTTAATTTTTGGCTATGTTGCGAATCGTGCCTAGTTAGGTGCAACCCCTATTCTATCGGGCATACGATGCATATTTGCTATAATATTCCTATTTGGTGCTTTACGCGCCATATTAGCAGTGTGTTAGCCGTTAGCCGTTAGCAGCGGATGTGCTTCATGGTGCGTTTTTCATTAGCGATTTAACGAGTTTTTTTTTTGTAAAATTTGAGTACATTTTGTTTCTTTTTCTATTATGTTCAACTACGTTGATTGTTTAAATAAAGTGTTTGGTCGTATTAAATTTGCTACATTGTGCATTTTTGTTAATAATTTATCTGTGTTATGGTTTTTGATATATTTTTGGCACACAAGATTGATATAAGCGGTTGAATAATTTCATGTACATATTTTTTTACTTATGTCCAAGGAAAATTGGAAAAGACGTATTCTAACCGAAAAAGAACTGGACTATACTATAGCTCATTTATCAGAGAGTTAAAATAACATTCAGATCGAGTCCAATAATGATCAAGATGCTGAGATCAAGGTTGATGATTTGGACAATGTGGATATTGAAGCCTTGCCTATTGAGTTCGAGAATGGTTCTGATTTGTTCCCAGCAGGAGAACTCGAAGAAGGACCTGAAGAGGAGAGCACACAAGTTTTCATAGGCCAAACAGATAATTTTAAAAAGAAGTGTTGAAAAGTTTTATGGCGAAGGCAGAATTTGGTACTAAACAATAACGGCTCAACATTTAGAAGAATCCATTCACATCCACCCTCTATATCTAAGCTTCAGACGCCCTTAGAGTTTTTCAAATAATTTTTGGTCAAAGCTGCTTTGAGAATATCGCAAATGAATTTAGTTTCTTTTTATCAAATCCTGGCAAACCTGCAACGCTCTTTATCGGCGACATAAAACAATACTTGGGAAATTGCATTTATATTATGTTACTTGTCCAAATGTTAAATGTTCGGGATCTTCAAATCTTGAATTTCCAAAAACGATTCGTCAATAGTAACATTTCAAATGTTAGAACTAGCTTAGTATTACGTAGATTCCACTAATTCTTCTGACTTAGTAAAAACTTGAACTGTATAGTGTCAATCAGTGAGAGTTTCTATAATTTTGATGCATGCTACTTGGGATGTTTTATTATATGATAAAACCCTGAAAATACACGAA
>JAEQML010082253.1:0-10894 GCA_016904865.1 Pissodes strobi
AAGCCATTCAAATATACACAAATAGCAAGGAACAATTTTACAGGGATTGAAGAATGTATACAAACTCTTAATCTTATTATGGACCGGTGTCAAGCGTATTTCTTTGACAGTGGCTTAGAACTGTCCGCATCAAAATCTGCAGTCACAGTCTTCACTAGGCACAGACTCGCATATCGGGAAACCATACAATTAGGGAATATGGAAATCGCTTGGAAAAATAGTTTTAGGTATTTAGGTGTGGTACTGGATCAAAAACTGACATGGGAAGATCATATAAATAGTATTATTGGCAAGGTCGAAAAAAGTCCTAACCTTTTGAAGGTCGTCACCAGACGGTATTGGGGAGCCGACCCCAAGGTATCGTTAATGTTTTATAGAGCATATGTTAGAGCCCTCATCGACTTTGGATCAATTTTTTATGGATCAGCCACTAAATCTAGGCTTTTAAAAATCGATCGTCTACAGTACAAGGCTCTACGAATTATTACTGGGGCCCTTTCCTCTACCAACAAATGCACTTTTAGCAGAGTCTGGTGAACTACCTCTATCTCTGAGAAGACTTCATCTTGCTGAGACATTCATTGTTAAAAACATCTTTGTACAAAACGATTTTTTAATTGACAAAATCTACCAGGTATCACTAGACAATCTGACAAATAGTTACTGGATGTACAAAAGCTCACCACCTCTAGCTGATGCTCTCATTGAGACTACTAAATTTCGAGAAGAAGTTGTTAAGTACCCCAAGCTCCCCTTTTTTACTGGCAAATTTAACAGTATCTTGTTTAACACAGACACGTTCTTTCCTCAGTATACAGAAAGCCATGAAATGAATAACAATATAATCAGTAATATCACAAACAAGATACAAGACGCCATCTCTGTATACACGGATGGATCAAAGACACCAGAAGGGGTTGGGTGTGCATTTTATATTAAAGACAATAATTATGGAGAATCCTTTAGAGTAAATTCCAATTCCTCCATTTTCAGTGCGGAGGCTTATGCGATTATACAGGCACTTGATTACATAATTCTGAATAAAACTTCTTCGCACTTTCTGATATTCACCGATTCCATGTCCTGTATTCAGGCAATGAATAACAAAACTAAAAACCTTTATAAAAATCCTCTAATTTTTGACATCTTTCAAAAACTAGTATTACTGGCACATTATAATATTAAAGTATCCTTCATTTGGGTCAAAGGGCACGCCGGTATCCTGGGAAATAATATAGTGGACAACCTTGCTAAGGAAGCCATTAGCAAAGACATTACAATATTTGGTCTACAATATTATGATGCTATTTCACATTTGAAAAATGAAGCCAAGAATAAATGGAAAGTTAAATATGCAGAGTATGCTGTCAATAATCCGAACTTCTATACCAGAACCAATAGACATCTCGTTTCTAATCCCAGTCTGCAAGAAACCAATTTAAATCGATGTCACTACACTACATTTATAAGACTAATCTTCGGACATGGCAATGTTAGATATCTATTAAACAAAATGAATTTGGTTGACAGTCCTTTGTGCGTCTGTGACAACTCAAGTGTAGACGATCTAAATCATTGGCTTTTTAGTTGCCTATTTAATCAGCGTGCATCCTGTTTTTTGTTGGAAAAACTTGCAGAACTAAATAAGCTACCCATCAACGCAGGCAACCTGATGACTTTGTCTAAGCAAGACAAAATAATTCACAACTTATTGGTTAGGTTTGTGAGAATGGTGGAGCGAAAGCTTTAGAGAACTGAGTACCTTTTGTCTTACCCAATGTTCCTTGTCCCATTTTACCGATTGATCCATCTCTTTGTTTGTTATTTATAAAGTCGCCTAGATGGACCCCTATGGCGTGAAGCGTGTGTCCCAGTTCTATCCTATAATTTTGTCTCTTCACAATTTTTATTTTGGTGTTATATTTGGTATGAATGATGGAATGTTTCATTTGAGTTTTAAATTTAAGTTATTGTAGTGGCTAAATGCACTCGATGCAAAGCCATAAACTAGACAAAAGAAAATTTTTACAGGGATCTGCAACCTAGCGTATTTAAAATTTGAAGTGCGCGACATCTAAAAGTAAACAATAACAGGACGTAGAAAAATGAAATATCGCACCGCTAGGTGATGACGTTCAAATGTAAAGGGGTCATTCGCACATGTAATGTCAGGACTTTTAAAGGCTCTTCCTATTTCTAGGGTTTCCAAAAGGTCTAGTTTTTTGCCTTTGTCACATGTATGGATAACCCTCACATTGTCCTCAGATGGAAATGAGTGGTTTGACGTTAAGAGATGGTTAGCAAACGCAGACTTAGTGCTGTCAACATCTGTATTTGTATGTTTATTAAATTGATACTTGTGCTCCTTAAACCGAGCAACAACTTTACGGCCTGACTGTCCAACATAAATTGCTGGACAATTAGGACACTTAATTTCATAAACCCCAGAAGATGTCAGGGGATCGAGCCGATCTTTATCCTTAACCAGGTGACTTTTTAGAATGTTAACCGTCCTAAAGGAAGGACAAATATAAGGCGAAAAGAGTTTTGCAAGATGTTCTGAAATTTTACCAAAATAAGTAAAACACCTGTAGGGTTTGCTAACAGTATCAGGAATAGTTTTTAATATATCGAAACAAAATTTGTATCTATGGAGGAACCTAAAATAAATCTTATCCACAGTTTTATCAGGGAACAAGTTATTATGAGCTATCTGTTTAATTATTGAAAGTTCTTTATTAAACGAGTGTCTAGACAAGGTAATATTAAAAAGCCTATAAAAGAGAGAATTTAGCGCGGCGAACTTATGGGTAATGGGAGAATTAGAGTGAAATTGAATAATATTGTCTATTGCTGAAGGTTTCCTGAAAATTTCAAATGTTATTTTACCATCAGTTCTCATTAAAAGTAAATCCAAAAATGGTAACGACCTGTTACTTTCCTCTTCCAAAGTGAATTCGATTTTATTATGGAGCGAGTTTACAAGATCAAGGAATTCCCTTAGAGTCTCGTCCCCACCATTCCAGAGAATACATATGTCGTCCACGTACCGTTTATAAAACACAACAAAATCCTTAGAGCGGCTGTTCATAAATTTATGTTCTAGATTATCCATAACCACATCACTTAAGAAAGGGGACAGACAAGAACCCATAGTCAAACCGACTTTCTGTCTGAAAAATTTGTTATTAAATTGGAAAAAGTTCTGATCCAAAACCAAAGAGAATAATATTAAAATTTGTTCTAAGATGAAGGGAGAAAATTTATTCTTTAAAATATTTTTAACCAGCACTAGACAATCACTCGTAACTTAAGTTTGTAATAATTAATCTAAAATTAAGCTACATTATAGGTACATGTAATAAAATAAGTAAAAGCAATATACTAGCTAAATATAAAACAATAAAATTGGATAAATCTTGACAACTTAAGTTTCTAATAATTAATTAATTTAAAATTGAGATATATTACAGGTACATATTATAAAACGCGTATTTAGATGTATTATAAAGAAACACAAAGGGAAACAAGTGATTTCTACCCAAAATATTCACTTAAATTGTTTACTTCCGCTTATTTAACATTTTCCCAGAAGGTTCTTCGAGATTCTTCCAGGACATACATTTTTAATGATGGTTTGCTTTTTAGCAGTTGATATATATCCCGTAAATCTTTGCGATCTTCAGGAAGGAAAATACCATTCTTAAACTCCTTTATTTTCAAAAAATCCATTTCAACTGTTTCTTCCAAGTCAAAGTCTGTTAAATATTTTAAGGTTCAGGTACCTCTAGTTGCTATTATCTGTACAATATCACTTAAATATGGCCTGAGGTTTATTTTCTTGATCTTCAGTTGGGAAGTACAATCGACCCAGTTATAAAAATCCTGAACATTTAGCTCGCGTATTAATATATTTCCAAAGTTAGCTAATCAGTGTTTGTAAAATCTTGGAAATCGCAGATATTTTTATTTTTCATACATAACTCTCACTTGATGGTGGAAACTATCAGCACTATTAAAAGTGTAGCCTGGCTCAAAATATTTGAAATCAATTTCTTCGCATTGTATCAATGGAGAATTAACTATATGGATAAGAAACGAAAACAAACCCCAGTTTTTATTCTGAGATGAGCAGTTATCCAACCAAATAGTTATATTTTTAGCATCCCTGTTTATTAGAAAGAAGGCATAAAAAGCAATAATTATGTCTTTCTTCTTCCTGATATTCCCTCATGCCAAAGGGTAGCAATTGGCTTAATATTTTGTTTCTTGCCTACCGGAACAAAACTTTAATTAAATACTATAATCCTAGGAGTAAATAAAACCACCTTAAATGCTTCCATTCTTGGAAGCATGATAACTTTCTGGAGATCTGCGGAGTAGCAAACATCACTTTGTTTCTCACATCTTTCCCCTTCAGCATCTTTACGGTAATGTTCTCTTGAAAAAGTAGAGAAATGTGTTATTGCGGCAAGATCCTTCCTTTTTTCGCTGTACATTTAAATGTTCGATGTTTGCTAAAATGAACCTCCTTTGTGATGTCCAATCGAGGAGCCAAAAATCGTTGTTAATGGATTTTCGCCAACATTCCGAGGTATAATCAGGACATTTCCGTTTACAATTTTTGCAAGGGGTTTTAATGTTATATTTTTTTCTTTTTTTCTTCCATTTTAATTTTCTTCCTTTCAGGAACTGTGGTAGTAAATAATTTTCTTTTTCGATCCTTTCCTTGTTTTGTGAGTTTTTTTCCAGTAGAATTCCAATTTATTTCTTCCAAGATGGACTGGTTAGCTACAACGGAATTTGGTAAGGTCTCAGCTTGAGGTGTTTGGTGAAATTGTGTTTCTTCATCTCCTTCTTCTTCCCTTAATTGGATCTGGTTTACCACAACCGGGTCTGATAGAGTTACGATATTCGTGGTTTGGTCATATTGTGTTTCTTTATGTCTATTTTCTTCTGATGGAGTTCTATTATTCTCCATACACGAATTTGGTAGCGTTTCACATCGAAAGGTTTGGTCTAAAGACGCTTTCACGTTTGGATCCCTTTCTTCTAACGGTTTTACTGCCTCCAATAAAACGGTTTCATCTTCTGCTTTGCAATATTAAATATACTACTTCTAAACGAGCTGTCTAAAATATCCAAATCCTTGAAGCTGTCGTCAAGAAAAACAAAGTCAGAAATTTTTTCAGCGTCAATAATAGGTTGGGCATTCTCTTTTTCTTCCAAAGAAGGTTCAATTTTTTCCTTTAAATTCATTATTTTTGGGTTGGCGTTCTCTTTATCGTATTCAACACAGGCGTCTCCGTTTCTGAAAATGACATTTTCAAATCAAAAACAAAGTAACGATTGTGTAAATCGATAGTAGTTTAGGTATAACTGTAGACCCAGTCGTATATATAGAGCTCAACAGAACAGTTGATCGTCATGGTTATATTCAAAAAAGCAAAACCATATCGCGGTGCCCTTTGGCAGAACTAACACATTATAGCAGAATTTCGCAGAAACTTTTTTCCAGAAATTTCAATGGGTCTCTACACCACGTACAAAATAGACACATAGTCTTAATTTGATCCTGATTTGTTAAAATTGCAGCTCTAACTTTTTACTTTATGACAATCTGTCTACGTTCACTAACCCTTAGGCCGTAATATCATGCAATTATGTTGGGGTTTGGAACCTTCGGCAACATGCACTAAAACAGAGCTTTATTCACAATATCGAAACAGATTTTTTGCACTCGACGCGCGTTTCGCTAACAATGTTAGCATCATCAGGAGATGATTAGGAGATAATTAAGACTGCAAGTCTTAATCATCTCCTGATGATGCTAACATGGTTAGCGAAACTCGCGTCGAGTGCAGCAAAAAATCTGTTTCGGTATTGTGGATAAAGCTCTGTTTTAATATCATGCAATAAAAGTATTATGATTACATAAGCAGTAATACAATAATAGGTACTTACTTTTTAAAATTTTGAGATTGTGTTGAATTTTTGAGCCGGAAATTGCCTGTTCAACGATCATTTTTGTTCGCCTTGAGAATAATTTTAACAAATAAAAAACCGTTTGTTCATTTCTTGCAAAAATATTTTTCTGCACATATACAGGCACACATAATACACTGATATACAATAAGGCGTTCGCCTTGGGTAACAGCAAAAAAAAAGGAGTTAGATAAAAAAAACATGTATAAAAGTAAGCTTACAAAAAAGAGTATTATACATTTTTTAAGATTATACTGGGCAGCCAAAAAATATGATTAAATCAAAAATTTATATTTTTAGATTATTAGAATCACCTAAAAGTTTCAGAATAATTTTTGTAACGTAAAATGCTATATCTCAATTTAACTGCTTTCGAGACAATGCATGACGTTTGAAATATATAATCTGCAAGGCTGTCGAACATAAACTTATCTACATTTTCATGAATTTATCTATTGGCGTTAATTTAATTTTAGTTATACATCAAATCGTTATCACAGGTAGATAATAAAAACTAAGACGGGAAAGTGTAAAATCCATTTTATTCTATTTTAAACCGTTTATTTTCTACAGCCTTTCAACGTACGTAGAATGACAACTTTCAAACGTCTCAAAAATTTCTCATCGCTTGTCAGATTATCGATCCGAGAATTCGTTGGAGAGATATCGGCAAAAACGTTTTTTTTCCAAAATCCCCTCTTAAGTTAGAGTCCTATGGTCAAAGGTAGCCCCCCTGAGGCGCACCTATTAACCCCATAAAAATTTCGATCTCGTAGCTCTTCCCGTTCTCCAGAAATTAATTATTTTAGTTTTTTATTCTCACCCCTCTCCCGGCCAAGGGGGGGAGGGAGTATCCAGTTTTCGTCCAAGATCCTCATATAACCCCGAGCTACATGTCCTGAAAATTTCAGCCATTTAGCTATATTGGAACATGCTTCATTAAAGTGGTGTTTCACTTTAATTTCCGTTTCATTTGATTTTTCATTTTTTAAGACTTACTACTCTCTCTAAAGAAGTTTCACTTCAAAAATTAAGTTAGGATTATGTTCGTTGCCCTGTACATTGTAAAATATTTTTACGATATGCCCCTCAGTAAAAACTCTATTTTAAGAACTTATATAATTAGTAAAATATTTTTTCACCGTATACAAAATATTAAAATATAATAAAGTTTATGTTAAATAACTTACTTGTCTTTTGTCCATTCTGAAAGTCACATTAAACCATTTATTTCACAAAAAGAAATAAGCATAAAAAACACCATCAGCACGTTTAGACTCTGCTGGTACGGATGTCACTTTCTGACTGAGCGTTTGCGAAGCAACGGTCGATATTATTGAGCGCGAAAAGGGGCATCGGTATGTGCCGCCTTTTAACTTAGGTTACGCCGAGATCGCTTCCTAAGTAATTTTTGATTCTAAAAAAAATAAGTAACTAACGAAATGCCGCCTTTTTATTTAGATTTTGTCAAATACCGCCTTTTAATTTAGAAAATGGATTACGTAGCACACTTACTGCTAACTTAATTTTAAAAAAAATTTTGGCTTCAGAAGTATTTTTTTTTTTAAATAGAGGATATCCGGGAGAATCCAAAAATGCCGAAAACAAGAAATGCCCAAAAATTCACTTGCTGCCTTTTTTCTTATGAGGGCAGTACTGATCTTGGTTTATTTTTAAGGTATTGTCGAACAGGACAACAACCCAGGAAAGGGATCATCTGTTCATCGATAGAAAAAGCCCCTTTGTTTCTTGTTATCTGACGGCATCGAGTTCTAATTAAATCAATCATAGGTTGCACTTTCCACAATTTGTTAGCTTTTCTTTCTTCCTCTGAAATAGTCAGCTAGTCAACAACATGGAAATTTACTCGCAAGAAACAAAATTTATCTCTGGGCATAGCCTCAGCTACAAGTGGTAACAGAAACTTGGCATTCCAATACAGGTGTATTCGTGAAAACTTCATATCACCCATAATAGCATGCATACCAAAAAACTTTTTAATATCTTGTAAACATAGGCGTAAAACTTTTCCGGTTTTCTGATGATAGTACTGCGCCGAAAATTCCGCTCCTGATTGAAAAAATTTAAATATTTTTTAAAATACTGCCAGGGTGTTAAAATTTTAACTACTGGGTTGCGAACTTTCTCCGTCATTGGGCCTGGCTTAGATTGGAAGAAACCCTTTTTCCGACTTAAATTTTGAAAATGGGAAAGAGGTAGGTTATCCTCATCCGAACTTTCCCCTTCGGATTCGCCTCCGGATATATTCGTTTGAAGCACCTCATTGACGGCATCAATTTCGCTTTGTTGGCCATCGTACTCCGAATCACAGTCGTCTCCTTCAATTTCCACGTCCAGAGTCTAGCTCCTCCAATAGCTCAAAGAGTTCCTCAGGATTTGCCTCCAATTGCTTCAAATCGAAGACTTCCTAAATGTTTTTAAAATTATTAAAGATGTAATTACAATACTAATTATTGAATGCAATAAATAAATAACTCTTCAATTCAACAAATAACTATTTAGTTTTAAAACACCTAAGTACAAAAAAACTAATAAAAAAAAGATTTTCCGTAACAAAGTATCGATAGATTTCCGACGCTCACAATTGTGCGTTATGATGTCAAACATAACCTCAAAAGCAATAAAACTGTTTTTTGCGAAAATTTCTACCCTATAGGTGAATTCGATATGTTTTTTATTACACAAAAAACTAGGTACTTACGTTTTGTTCCCATGTTGATATCAGTCACAACATTTCCGTTGCACGTTACAACTATTGTGGTCGGTAATTGCCGGCGAAATCATACGCGAGCTCGTTCGAATACATACTCACAATTGTACAGTATCGTTGGCCCACTGAAGTATATTTTCCCAATCAAATTACAAATATAAAAAATGTCGCAATTGTGAGTCCCTGGAGACAAAAGGATAACTGGCAACACTAGAAAGCTTAATTTTATCTAAAATGGATTAAAACGCGACCTTATCTTTGTTGTGGTTCGAGACTTTATCTTACTTAATTTGATTAAGTATTTTTATTTCAGTTTCAGCGAAACGTCTTTTTAAAAATTATTTATTCAGAAAATAAAATTAGGTTTGAAGACAATTTGTCGCAAGACCTAAATTTGTACTTAAAACTAAATAGGTCGATTTGAACAGCACGATGTCATGAGATTAACTGGCCCCCCGCTGGCATATTTGTAAACGACGTCCATGATCGCAATTCGGTTTTTGCTCGAACGCAACCTCTTCCTTAAACAGCATACGATATCGCAAATCCCCCTAGTAAATAGCATCCGTGATTGCAAATTTTAACTGCCTAACCCCTCTTATAAACGGCACACGATAGCGCATTATCCGCCTAGCAAATAGCATCCGTGATTGCAAATTCTGAAAATACTATAAGTATGCGAGATGTATGAATGAATAAAACAACTTCGATAGAGTTTGGCACTTTTATTGCAAATTATTAACAAATGTATTTTTGGTAATAGGTAGTTATGAGGGAAAAATATAAATATAAATATCTTAAGTACATTTTTTACCGCACGTACAGAAACGTTTAGAACGTATTGCATCATCACCAAAGTTGAACTTTGCGCAAGTAGAAAAATATATTATTAATGTTTTACTGTAAAACTGCCACATCACATTATTATGGGCTGAAACCGTTTCACAGAAATAATACTTATAATTTTAAAAACTAGAACTACTTAAATAACAAAAATAATACAATTATTTTATTTTTAAATTTTTCTTGCACCTAAGGGCCTATTGTCTTTAACGCATTCTTGTAAATTATGAGGGGCCAAGTTTCGTTTAAGAGTACTATTTGATTTTTTTCCTGACTGGAATCGTCGCCTCCCTGTGAAATTTGTTTTTCTGCGCACAATAGCAGTCGGTTGAACCGAAATTTTTATGCCTTTACGAGAAGTGTGGATTAGTCGTTTTGTTTTAGTGCCAACAGATTTAAAGGCAGTATATAAACCACTTAAAAGTGAAGAAGGGCTTTTAATATTCTTATTATAATTATTCATAAAGGCATTTATTCATTCTTGAAAGTTTTCTGGGTCATCCTTAAGATTTTTTTCAACATCAGAAACGAATTTGCTTGCAAATAGTTTCCATTTACATTTAAAGTCATTACTAGTGTTTACTTCCTCTAAAATGTGATTATTATCATTTTGTTCAAATTCGTCATCGCAATTTTTGTCACACAAAGATGATGTCGTGGGTCTGTTCAGTAAATAAACATTACTTTTTGTTCCCTTTAAAGTGCAGGGTTCCCCTTCCTTCAGTAGCAATGGTTGTAGTAGCTGCTCAGGAGGGCTGGTTCCAGTAGCTATTTTGTATAAAATATTTTTTTGTATTTCCGACAATATATTGCATGCCGAAGTAATGTGGTATTTTTTAATGACAGCCGATTGGTGTTTACATATTTTCCCTGTATGGCCTTCAGGACAAGAGCAAGTACAAATTTGCATATCAACATAATATTCTGTACTGTTAGACGAACTTAACACTGAATACTGGAAATTATTTAGTTCCTTTATGCTGTCGGGGTTTACATCTTTATCATTTGCTGAATATTTTCTGATATTCACTTTATTCATCACTACATCCAATAATCTTTGCCTATAATAGGCATTAAAATTACTTGTGATAAAATCTACTAATTGAACAAGGTTATAAGCCTTTGTTCTTTCTAAAGGAATGTCTTTAAACAGTCTAAACATCACTTCAATTATATTATTCGTATTAGAGCCTCGCGTGAGAAACTTTTTTCTGTAGAAAAGACACCAAGCAGCTTTTCTAATAAGCATTTTTTTAACATAATTTTGATATTTAGGATACTTGGATGTTTTCTCGAAGAATTCTGAAATATTGGATTCAACTTGATCCTCGCTCT
>JAEQML010082254.1:0-10893 GCA_016904865.1 Pissodes strobi
AAAATTACAAAAACGTGTAAGTTGCCACTCATTATTTCCATTATTTTTCAACGATCGTCCATATGGACGTTATTTTGCGATTTATGCCGACGACACATCTTGGTTGATATCAGCAAACCAAAATAGTGTTTCCGAATTGGCTCAGAATTGCGTTATAACGTGGCTTCTGCCGTTATTTTCTCAAGTTCATCAATATCCAGAATAGCGTTGTCATCCATTGTTCCATACGCAGAATTTATTTTAAAGCCATTTTCATATTTAACGTGGCAGCACCAAAAGATTGAAAATGACGGTCGGGCGCCATCTCGAAAATTGTATTCACATAGATTAAGAGGGTCGAGGGGCACTTTATTTCAAAGTTCTTCTCGTCTCCAATATTCGAGATCATCGAATTTCAAGGAGGCAACCTGATGATTTTATTGTCAAAATGGCTTGACAGTGACTCCTCACTCAAAATGCGCATAATCAGGCGGTGAGGGCGGCGTTGACGCATGCGCAATATTAATACGGCTTTCAGTTTTTCCACGATTGGTACGTAATTTCTCCTTACTAACTTTTGAACCACGTGATGAAATTTAAAAGGTTTGCATACGATTCAGTCAGGGACAACAAAATACCTGTGGCGGATAAATAAGGCGAAAACAAGCCGTAACCAAAGCTCCGGTCGTGTGTGTGTGTGTGTGTGAAAAGCTTTGGAATTTTGATTTCAATATAAACGGTGCCTTCGCGTCTCTTGCGGTCGCCGCATTAATGCAACAGGTGCAGCGTTTCGAGACAACCTCTTCTCACTCGAACTGCTCGACTGGCCGAGCTCGTTCCTATCGATAGGGATGGGCCGGAACTTATCGATATAAAATTTTGTTCGCTCTTAATAAGACCGAAACAAAACCGTGCGAGTATGAACCTGGAACGCTCCAACGAAAAACCTACACCGATTGGAAAATGGAACAGGTTTAGTCACGATAAATCCTGAAAGATTCTGTAGATTACTTGCTGACCCTAATTTTCATTTTTGCCTGAAACCCTGTTTAACTTCAATATTTTTCAACTTTGGAAAATGACTTGGACTAGCAAATTATCTAGAAAGTTTTACACATGCTTCCAAAGGTCCAGATCGGTCTAAAGAGGTTTAATGGGTCAGATCTTCATTATATGAAAAATACATTACTGGGGATAGGCGAATGAGTCCTACCAATACCCACTTAATAACAAGGCTTTAAGGCTTGTTGTGTGTCTCATATAACTGTAGCACAGAAATATGATAATGACCACCTGCTATAGTTGCCTGGATGTACCGAATCTATCTTCAAGAGGATCTGTTTGAAATTTCCCTAAGAAAACATAACTAAACTTACGTCCTTTGGAAAACCGAGAATATGAACTTTAGGCCCATTTTTATACTTTCCATTATAGCCAGGAATGCAACACTTTTGAGGCATCATTACACTAAGTATCAGTTACCACAAAGCTACTCGAAAACGAGATACAATTATACACGAAAAAAACTTATAAAGTGTGCCGTACATAAACCGCCACGCAACAGGTTTTTAAGTCCGAAATACATAGTTTTACATATTTAAAAATACGCCTAAAAATATAAATTGTATACCTAAATATACAGCGAAATATTAGGTACAAGTTTCACGCACTTAAAAGCACATAAATAGGTCTGATTTAACAAAAATTACTGATCGAGGCAGCCACTAATTAAGGAAAGTACAATAGACTCTCGATAATTGGCGGGTGTTGGGACCAGCGGTACTGCCAATTATTGAAATCGGCAAATTATCCCGAGCGGCAGATTATCGAGAATCCATTGTATTATTTCAGGAAAGAGCACGAACAAGGTAGAAGTATTAGATAATTAAATAAGTAAATTATGAAATATCACATTATAAAAAGAGGAAAGAACATCTTATGGAAATAGGCATTTTATAAACTGTTTTTATGGCAGTGGCACACACACTAATGGGTGATCCTATGGCGCTCGACGAGCGGTGTGTGTGCGAAGATGTTGATTGACACGGTTCTTAAATAGTTGTAGGTTGTAATTAGGCGGAAACAGATGTTCTGGGAGTGAGTTCCACAGCGATGCAGTGCCCCAGACAAAGGAGTTCTTGTAAAGCGATGTTCTAGGTGTTTTCAGTTGTACGACGAAATGGTGCGCTCTTGCCGTCTGAATAACCTAGATACCTAAGGCAAACGGTGGATATAGACCCTTAGCTTACTACCAGCCTTGGTCAAAGTGCTTGACAGGGTGGTGAATGTGAGAGTAAGAGAATGGTATGAGAAAACAGGAAAATGAGCGAAGAACAGTACGGATTTAGAGGCGGAAGGGACACTATCCAGGTGATTGAAAGAGTTATAAATGAGATGCAAAACGTGAAAGGGGAGGGAAAGCATTTACTTACAGTGACGCTGGATCTCAAGAATGCCTTTAACCTGAGATGGAAAGGATGGCCATGCCAGGGAGAATGAGAGAGATTTTGTGGGACTTTTTGAATGAGAGGGAAGTGTGTAGTGGTGAGGTGAGCAGAATGATTGACAAGGGTTGTATCCAGGGATCCAGGCCAACCCTCTGGATAGTGTGCTTGGAAGAGTGGCTGCGAATGATGAGAACGGCTGGACAAGCCTTTGCGGATGACCAACTGCTGATGATAATAGGGAACTCAGTTAAGAACATAGAGAAGAAGTGGGAAAGAACTTGGCAAATATGCAGGGAATGGGAAAGAATGAGTAGATCGGTCTACAACATGGCAAAAACAAAGTGCATGTTTGTTGAGGCACGAGGAAGTATCAGGGGCCCTAATGTGCTAATGGAGGGAACCCGAGTAAGCTGTGAGTACTAGGTGGACTTTTTGGGCATAAGACTTGACACAAAACTGAATTTCATAGAACATCTAAAGAATGTTAGGAAGAAAGCTGGTGAGATAGTTACGAAGCTGGGGGCATTATGTAGAAATAAAAGGAGAATAGATAAAAATAAGGATAAACTGAAATATCAGTTGGTAGTGATGCCGGCATTAACGTACAGATGCGAGATTTGTGGCTCATGTGCAAGGGCCAGATATTCCAGGGTCAGAAGACAACTGGACGCAGCACAGAAGATGTTCTTGTTAATGATTGTGAGGGTTTACAGGCCCGTGCCAACGGAGGCATTGCAGGTAGTGGCCGGTGCAGCTCCGTTGGACCTAGTTGCTGGGGTCCGACATGGGATGAGAGGAAGAGTAATTGAGGAAAAGAGGTTAATGGGGTAGCTGAGAGTGAAAGGGCGTATGTATGGGATAGGCTGGAAACAACACAAATTGATGACACTAGTGATCATATGCCCCGTATGTATGTAGACATGGGAGGAGGAGAAGGTGTTATGGGATTGGGCTATGCGCTTCAGAGAGAGGGAGGCTGGATTATGGGTCACTGTAGACTCGAACAGGTGCAAGGCGCTGTTCAAGGGGAGCTGGGTGCAGTAGTGTACGGGCTGAATGTTATTAGGGCCTTGGAAGGGGAGGGCCGGTTCCTTCTCCTCACCGACTCCAAGATGGTAGTGGCCATGCTGCAAGGGGCCAAACCAGGCATGCCACAGTAAATGACATTCGCTGCAAGGTGGCAGAAATGAAGAGTGAGGGAAGATCGTTAGGGTTGCCTGGGCTAGCAGAACAACAGGAGGGATGAAGGAGGCACACGCTCAAGCGAGGTTAGGGCAAAGGAGTCAAATACTGTGGCAAAATGAGGAGGGAATACGTATTTGTAATGGGGCTGCGTTAAGGAAAGAGAGAAATGGGAAAATTTTGGAAGAGTGGCAGAGGCGTTAGGAGACTAGTCAAAAGGGTAGATCCATTTTCACAGTGTGCAAGGAGGTTGGAAGGGACAAACTAAATTTATCTTTTAAAGGGATGCAGCTAGTGACGGGCCATGGGAATATGCAGAGGTACGTGTTGAGATTCAATCTAAAAGCCACTAATGGAATGTGTGAATGTGGAATGGGCGTGGAAGACGCCAAGCACACACGAGAGAAATGCATGTTGGGGGAAAGGATACGGGCAAGAGAGAATGCAAGAGTGAATGTGGGGGCCTGGGTGGAAGTAAAGTTAAGGGTGCACCATAAAGAGGCAGCTATTCATGTGAAGGCGGTTAATGAATGGGCGGAGAGTGCTCTGGAGGTGGAGGACATGGACAGATAACTGACCGAGGTAATGTTGTATTGTAGCAGAGTAGCTGTTGGACAAACGCTAGGCAAGGTTCGTTTAAATCCTGCTGACAAATTAATGTCACATCTAGAATTAGGATTATAATTAGGTCTATTAGTTTAAGTTAAATTGTTAATTGCACCATCTAGAATTAAGTTAACATTGTAACTGATTCTCAATTGCTCTACTCGATATGTGAGTGACATAGGCCAATATATCTCCTGTGGATCTCTCTTTGTGAAAGCCGTATTGATTATCGCTGATTATTTTGTTGTTCTCAAGGTACTTGAGTAGTTGCTGTTTGACTACACGTTCCATGACTTTGGAGATTATTGGAAGCAAGGCATTTGGGCAATAGTTTGAGGGCGTGGTTTTCTTGCTTTTTTTGGAACAGGGTAAATCCCTTTTCCGTAAGATAGAGAAAAGAGCCTGGAAACGGGTGTTAGTTCGTTGGCACACTTCTTTAACACGATGGCAGGTATTCCGTCTGGTCCTGATGCCTTTTGCGTATTCAGTTCTTTAAGGATTTTACGAATATCACGGTAATGAAACTTGACTTCTACTATGGTAGTGTTGATGTTCGATATGGCGGGGAGAGCCTTGCCTTGGGAGACGTCTAAGATAGAGTGCGATGAGAACATTTTGGCGAGCATCTTTGCTTTTTCTTTGGCTGTAGTCGCCGTGATCTCACGTTCGTCTGTCAAAGGTTGGAGAGACGTTTTTGTAAAGTTATTACTTACTGCCTTTGCTACCGACCAGAAATTCTTGGAGCCACTGGGGCATTGCAAAAGTTTATTTCTGATCCTTTGGTTGTGGTTGTCCTTAGTTTCGGACAAATTGTAATGTAAGAGATACATTCTTTATATGCGCACATTCTTATATTCGCTACTATCGTAGTAATCTGGCAACGTTGCAACCAATTGCGCTTTGATCGAGATTACTCTTCCATCCGCAAGCCCCCCCTCCTACATCTTCGCTCCAAATAGCAAAGGCCTACATGCAAGACGTCACGAGCTGAGAGTTTGTTAGCACTTAGTCCTTTTGTAGTGGTGTTGTTGTTCCTGCACGATTCCTTTTTCAATTTCAAACTCGGAATTTTTTTTAGGAAATGTCAACAGATTTTTGGATTTTGGCATTATTTGAGTTATAAAGCAAAGACGTTATAACTTGTATTTTATATTTCTAATTGTGCCTCTGGCCTATCAAATAGAAAACAATGTTCTAAAGCGACTTTACCGCACACGTCTGGAAAAGTAAATAAAATATAAGGAAAAAAATGACACAGGTAAAATTGTGTGCCCAACACATACAAAAAGTGTCTTCTCCATCCTGAACTATATGTTGAAGATAAAAAAATGTAAAATTTTGTCTGAACGACTCTTAAATGATTAACGATACCTAAGACTATAGGTCGATCTATTTTCGGCCGGTATCGATCCCGTCCCCATCACTATCCGATTTGATTCCCGTGTAACAAGGCAACGGTTCGTAAAATAAAGTATCCCCACTTGGAGATACATTGTTTAATATTAATATGGCATGCAGGAATGAAAAAAAAAAGAGAAAAAGTGTGAGACGTTGCTGAGACTTCTTGCTTCTCGTTCACTCGCAATGGGAAAACAAGTTCATTGGGATTTTTTTCGATGGATTATTTACCGCAATGTTAGATACTAGTCGGTGAAGATTGTTTTTGTATTAATACTAATTCGATTGAAATATAGGGCTGGAATAATTGGCCTAACGAGTTCTAGTCGATACTCGATGCATCATTGAAGGGTTTGATAGCAATAAATAAGTAAAAATATAATGGGAGGTTAATATGATGAAATACAAGTTATTCTTGTGTTTTATATTTTACTTGTTTCAATTTGGATATGTAAAATAACATTTTTCCTCGAAACGTCTCATAAAATCGGCAGGAATCGCTACTTATCGCTTGAAAAATGTCCAAATTCTACAATTCTGGCCCATTTTCCCACAAAAAATATGCACACCGATATGCTAAAAGTAAATTTTACCGCGATATCTCAAAAACCGTTCTTCCCGACTTCCCGAAAAACCATCATCGACCCATTATATTGGAAGTAGGCATCCAAATCCCACTTATAAGATCCTTCCCCAGGCCCAGATGGAATCTCCAAAAAGCAAACTGGACAAAGTTTAAATCAGACCTGGATAGCTGTATCCGATGGATCCCACCAAACATGGAAATTACAACAGGTTCCTAGGGGCTGTCATTTGCGTAGCGAATAAACATATCCCTAGGGGCTTCCGAAAAGAATATAGTCCAGGCTGGAATGCGGAATGTGAGTCCATGTACAAAGACTTTCTCGAAAGCGGAGACTCTTAAAAAGCAGACGAACTGCTACACTCACCCGATGTAGCCCGCAGGGAAAAGTGGATGAGGACTACCGAAGAACTTGATTTCAAACACTCAAGCAGGAAAGCATGGAGCCTACTCAAAAGTAACTCTCCTACACGAAATGATAGTGAAATCACCCCAAATCAGGTCGCTGATCGCATAGTTAACATATCGACAGCCCGTAGATAGACCTGATACGACAGAGATTAAACACGAACTGAATAACCTGAGCAACAACAGTCGGGATGAATCCCCCCTCTCAAGGCCTTTTCATCTCGAAGAGATTGGACTAGCGCTTATGAACATCAAAGCCAATAAAGCCTCAGGATTCGATGGAATTCATAATGAATTTTTAACAAATACTGGTCCCCGCACTAGAAGATGGCTCGCTGATTTCTTTTCTGACATACTTAATACCGGCACCCTCCCCAAGGAATATAAAAGAACAAAAATCATAGGGTACCCTTAATCCCGGCAAATCAAAAAACAGCGCAGAAAGCTACCGACTAATATCACTTCTAAGTGCGTGCTATACATGCACCATGCACATATTGGAAAGACTGATCCTTGAAAGGATAAAAGACAAGGTGAATTAACACATTCCAACATACCAAGCGGACTTCTGTGCGAGACATAACTGCACAGACAAAGTACTGAGCTTGACAACCTTCATAGAAGCGGGATTTCAAGAAGACCTAAAAATGTCAGCTGTATTCATAGACCTAACGGCTGCTTATGACACTTTCTGGAGGCAATGATTTCTATTTAAATTCCTAAGAATCAGAAAACTAAATCAGTTACTGAATAACATACTGAGCGACAGGCTGTTCCAGGTAGTTATGGGAGGCCAGATCAGTAGGGTGAGACACTTGCAAAATGGGTTACCACAGGGCTCGGTCCTTGCCCCAGTCCTCTTTAACATCTATATCGCGGACATGCCGGAAACCATATGAAAGAAATTCGCATATGCCGATGACATAGCCCTAGCGGTCAAGCGAACTTCTATAAGAACCACAGAACAAATCCTAAGCAGCGACCTTCAGAGCCTGGTGGAATACTACCGGAAATGGAGGCTAATCCCCAACCCAAACAAAACTGAATATACCTGCATTCATGTAAATAATAAGCTGGCAAACCAACAACTAGCAATATATTTTAATGGTACGCTGCTCAGAAACAATCCGACTACAAAATTCCTGGGAGTCACCATGGACAGAACGCTAACCTTCAAGCACCACCTTCATAACACCTCAGCCAATGTTCGTTCAAGAAATAATATTATCCAGAAACTTTGCGGCACCACTTGGGGAGCAACAGCAAAGACTCTACGTAGCTGTGCTCTGGGTCTCGTGTTCAGTACTTCGGTAGGCTCTGCCCCTGTATGTTTAAACAAGAAACATGTCCACAAACTCGACACACAACTGAAGAACATGATCCGCAACATCACAGGATGCATCAAATCCACCCCGACATACTGGCTACCAACACTCAGCCATATCGTTCCACCACAGCTCAGAAGACAAAAGGCTCTAGCTCGCCAATACCATAAAATAATGGCTGATCAACAACTCCCCATACATGAGGACATTGGTAAAGCAACTTAAATCCCGAAGATCACCAGTCAAGACCGCATTAGAACAATGCACAAGCGGTTTCAACGTGGAACAGAGATGGAAGCAGACCTGGAAACAGTCCACACCGCCGGATGTATCTTCTATAATGACAGTCTAGAGTAAGCCCACTGGATTCGACCTACCATGGCAAATATGGAAGACTGTTAACAGGATCCAACCTAAACATGGCAGATGTGCGGACATGCTACACAAGTAGGGTAAGCTGCCCTCACCCGAATATGACTGCGGGGATCCCATCCAAACTATAACCCACATTGTCCAACACTGTGGAAATAGAGCGTATCCAGGAGACGCAGACGGCTTTCAATCCCTTACAACCTCCGCGATCGAATGGATCAAAAACCTTGATCTGGCACTGTGAAATATATATAACTGTGATATTTTGTATTTTGTAGCTATTGTAATTTGAATCCATATGTTAAGCCATACGAAAAAAAAATAAAAATCTGAAGAGAATTCTAGACGGTTCATTGGAAGGTGCAAACGAAAATGACCAGGAGGCTATGCTGAGTGAAAGCTTAATTGAATTGCTTCACGGTTCAAGTAAAGAAGACACTAGAAAACCTGCCAAAAAAAATAGAAGCTCGTAAACAATTCAAAGTAGATGCTTCTAAGTCAAAGGTCTAAGAAACATCTGGTGAAAAACCACTTGCAGAAGAACCAGTCGCTGGCCTGAACTTTAATTTTGATTTAATAAATAAATGATTTATTAAGAAAATTATTAATAACTTCAAAAATAAGAGAGATAATCTGATCAAACAAAACTGCCTTCAGCTTCAGGCTTTGACAGGGTCAATCACGGTTTACTTTTAGCAAAACTTGGGAAGCTTAGTATAAGTGGATCATTTCTTGAATGGATCGAGAGGTATTTATCCGACAGGACTCAATATGTTAGGTGTGTGGGTTATTATCAGGTCCCATCCAGGTGCCATCGGGAGTTCCACAGCCTATTCTGTTTTCTTTGTTTGTGATGGACTTGGTGCAGAACATCAGTTCCAGCGAATGCTTATTTTTTGCGGATGACCTTAAGGTATTCAAGTGCATCGACTCCTTGCAGGACGCAGATGATCTGCAGCGGGACCTCAATTATATTTATGAGTGATGTGAGAGAAATTGTATGGATATAAATGTGGCGAAGTGTTTACGAATGACCTTCACTCGTTCATTACAGCCTTTAGATTGTCAGTATAGTCTAAATAGTGCGGTTTTGCCTATGTGCACTCATGTGAAGGATCTTGGTGTCACCTTTGACAGCAAGATGTCTTTTAATGTTCGCATTGCTAAAGCCTATAAGATGCTGGGTTTTGTTCAGCGTATCTCGACCGATTTTTCAGTGTTAACTTTTCGTAATCCCTTGTTGTTCTATTGTCAGGTCCTTGCTGGAATATCGCTCAGTTGTTTGGTCACCGTCTTATGGAGTAAATGTTGAAGCCATTGAAAGAGTTCAAAGAAGATTTTTGAGGATACTTGCTTTTAGATGTGGTTATCAGAGAGAAGACTATCAATATGATGACATTCTCTTGGAGTTCAATCTTCAGTCTCTGCAGACTAGGTGGCAGATTGCTGACTTGTGTTTTTTGCACAATGCTTTAAGTGGTGGCATACGATGCCCGGAACTACTTGCCTGGGTTCCGTTCAACGTTGGTGTGAGGAGAGGTAGAAATACAAATATTTTTGTTGTACCGTTTCACCCAACTAACTATGGCAGAAATAACCCTTTAACTCGTTTATTAGATAGGGCTAATCAATTTAATAATAGATACAATAACATAGATTTATTCAATTCAAGGCTGGTTAGTTTTAAGTCCTTTTTAAGAAGCCACTTGTGATGTAACTAATGTGTGATTTTACTACTCTGATTGTTTATTACTGAAATGTGTGATTTTTATTTGTGTGATGTGTATGTGATATTTTTTAGTATTTTTGTTATTCTTGTGTATTTTAAAATTAGCTTATGAATGTGCTTTAAATGTGGTTATTATTAATGCATTTTGTAAAATAGCATTGCCGTTAATAAATAAATAAATAAATAAATAAATATGCTGCCATAATAATACCAATTTTTTGCCTAAGTTAACACTCACTCCACATCAATTTTTTTTTCTCGGAGATGCGTTGATGAAAACGAACCATATTTGGGCATAAAAATGCATATTCATTAGCAAGTCGTTGATTAATTCATCAAAATGTAGACTATTAATTACACAAAATGTTAAATATTTTCTATTGTTGCCGCATATTTATTTTCTCTTCAACGATCGCCTCATTTTTGCGGAATATGTTTTATTTTCAGGCATGAGGAATATTCGCAAGGATCTTGAAATTTCAAGCTCCATTTAGGCTTAGGAAAAGGCCATAAAATATTATGTATATTTACAGATAAATAACCGACTGACTGATTTATCAAAAGGCAGAGACTTGAGAAAAAATTGAAAGAAAATTTCCCATATAAAGCCCTGATAGCCCCATTTTGACGGCCTATGGGAAGCCAGTGTAAAAACCGCAAATTTCATTTACTAGCTACAAGTGCCATTTAATCAAGGTCGTAAAATCTTGAGAATTATTTCATGTTTGCCTTATTTTCATAAGAAATCATTTGGCACTAAGAGAAACCCATGGAAATTTCAAGCTCCGAGGAAAAGCGCCATTTTTTTTTAATCGAAAAAGAAGTTTCCTGTACCCGCGCAGGAATTGGAAAAGTCGCAGTGAC
>JAEQML010082255.1:0-10893 GCA_016904865.1 Pissodes strobi
ATTCTGAAAGTAAACCCCTAAGTCCTTAGCTTCATCACATCGTTTGATTTTTTGATTACCAACACAATAGTTCTCCACAATTACACTAATCTTTCTCGTATATGAGACAACAGCACATTTTTTTACATTTATGGACATTTTATTCGCTCTAAACCAGTCAATAACCCTCGCAAGATCTCTACTTAATTGCTGACAATCTTCCCGGGTCTTTATAATTTTATATAATTTAAAATCATCAGCAAATGCTAGACCATTTGAGACAATCAGAATGTTGAGTAAATCATTAATAAAAATAATAAAAAGCAGAGGACCCAAATTAGATCCTTGCGGTACCCCTGATGTATTAATAAAGGACTCAGAGTAGCAGTGTCCGATTTTTACCCTTTGCTCTCTCCCAACTAAATATGATTTCAGTAATAAGTAAGCCTCTCTAGAAACACCATATTCCACAAGCCTGCCCAAGAGCAAATTAAAATCAACTTTATCAAAAGCCTTTTCACAATCCAAGTAGACAACGTCTAACTGACTTTTATCGTAAAATGCCTTAGCAGCAGATTCCAGTAGTACTAGCAGATTAGTGACTGTAGACTTTTCAGGAAGAAACCCATGCTGATTAATATTAATTTTTGTATTAAAATGCTTGTACAACTGCTTGTATAATATTTTCTCGTATATTTTAGCAAGAACGTTTATAAGACTAATAGGTCGATAGTTTTTTATATCTTTAGTTTGGCCACTCTTGTAGATAGGAGAGATTACTGCTTTCTTAAGAAGGTTAGGAAAAATCTGTTGTTTTATAGAAATATTAAAAATATGAGTTAATGGTATGGCAAGATAATCAGCCAAAGCTTTATAAATATAACCCGGAATGTTATCACAACCTGTTGTTTTTTTTTGGTTTTAACTCTTTAATGCTATTTAAGACAGGGGTGGCAGTTATTTCTGAAAAGTTAAAATCATTATGGCAACTCTGAGGCATCATGTGACTAGTATCTGATCTTTCATACACTGACTTGAAATAACATGCAAATGCGTTGGCAATAGCGCCTGGATCAGAGTATTCATTGCCCTCATATACCATATTTGTTGGCACACCACTATGACCAGTTTTGCTTTTGACAAAAGACCAGAATGCATGGGGATCAACATTAATGTTATTTTGGATTGTAATTTTGTATTGTTTATATTCAAGTTGTATTTGAGTTTTAATTTCTTTTCTGAGGATGTTGAAGTAGGAGCGTTCATCAGATTTTGCTCTGCATTTCTTGATTAAGCCATGCAGTCTGTTCTTCAGTCTTATTTTACGCACTAGTTCTAAAGAGTACCACAAGGGAAATTTGGTCTTAGAAGCATGTTTTACCTTACATTTCGGTATAGCCTTATCCATACAGTCATACATACTTTCATAGAATAAGTCGAGACTAACACTTACATCCTGACCTAAGAGTATCTTCGACCAGTCAGCATTCTTAACTAGATTGAATAATTGCAAGTAATTCCCTTTTGAGAAATTATATGCATATGATTGAGGAATATTATTAATGATATCAGATTGATGACCTTTAATATTAACAGAGATTTCGAGAGCAGGATGGTATGAATCTTCTGGTACAAGCTGATGCTCAGATCTAATGACATTAGAAACAACATTTGACATCACCAGATCCAGACATCTATTCATGCAATTGTAGACACCACTATGCTGGGTAATATTGTGAAAACTTAGGAATTCATGAATCAATAAAGATTTTTCATTATTGCAGTTTAGCATTGGGATATTGAAATCACCTATAACAATAATTTTATAAGTACTTTTGCGCATTAATATTTCATCTAATGAATCTAAATAGTTTTGATAAACATCTGCTTTTGATTGTGGCGGAAAATATACTAACGAGACATAAATGAAAATTTTCTTATATCTAACCTTTAAAGTAATGCATTCAATATCACAGCTGATAGTCACAACCTCATAGGAAATGTTTTTCTTGAGTGCCAAAATGACACCCCCACCCATAACATTGGCATCTGGACTTCGGTCTCTCCTGATCACAGCATATCTTTCGTCGAAGAGTTCCGAGTCATTTATATTCTCGCAAAGCCATGATTCACAAATGGCCACCATAGCAAAGTCTTCAGACAGCAAGTTTGTGTAGAAGGCCTCTGTCTTAGTCCTCAAACCCCTGGTATTTTGATAATAAATAACAAATTCTGAAGTTAAGAAGTCTGGTTTGGCGGTGAATCTCCGGGGGGTGAAGCAGGATGGGCTTTCTTCCCTAAAAAATAACGGGACACCATTGCACCACTCGGCCAGACTTCCTTACGCCAGGCTTTATGGAAGTTGTCTTGCCTTATTGACACCTTCATGGATGAATATAGGGATGGGTGCTTCGAAGTATGTTCCTCGCATATCACTTCAGGGAAGTGCTGAGCCAACATTGATTGAAGATCCTCTGGTTTAGTATTCGGGCTAAGCCTGGTAACATGCAAGGAAGTAAATTTAGGCAATGCTTGAATCCGACAATCGGAATCATTTTGACCAACTACAAATCGTCTTCTCCTGCGTCGCAATTTTTGCATCTGCCACTCACCTCCGTTGCTGTTGTTACCCATTTGTTGTAGCTCAATCATTTTGGTACGAGATTGAGCCTCCAGAACTGCACTACTAACCATTTTTCTATCTATTTTCGGGGCTCCCGGCCCCATGGTAACGGTTTGTTTTTGTTTTGAAATTAAACCCAATCTGTCAGTCGTGTCAATCACGTCAGTTGGACCAGGAACAGGAAGCACTGCGGGCAGATTGCTCACTATCTGTGCAAAATTAGGCGAACGTGTAGTTGATCCTGCCGCCACCGGCGGCGCCGCTGTATTCGCCTGTATTTGGTGTGGCGAACGGGATGTTGCCGCCGCAATTCTCCGAGTCGAGTGCGTCGGTAGGTGCTCTTCTATGTTCAAACTCTGTGGGTTATAATTTTGCCTTTGCGCGCCGGCACTCATAGGTTCACGTTGACCTTCATCAACCTTGGAATCCTTGGATTTGTTTATGTTTAATTTAGCGGATAATTCGTCAACTTTGCACATTATCTTATGTTCAAAATTGGCCATACTCTCACATAGCTTAACCATTTGGTCGTTATTAATTTTTGCTTCCAGCTCCCTGATTTTCTGTTCTAGGACCTTAATTTCCTCATCCTTCTTATCAATTACTTCACTGACGGCTTTGTTTACATTAGCTTCATGTGACGATTTAGCGCAGGTAGGGCACAAAACTTGATTTTTGCTGCCACTTATCACTTGTAGGCCTGCTAACCTTAGGGCACACGATTGATGTAGCACTATTTTACACACATTACACTTTACACCGACTTTTTCGACATTACTCTTACAGTATTTACATTTTTTTGAATCAGCATCCGAACTCTCGTCGTCATTCGGCGCCATGTTTTTAATAATGACTGATAATGTGTATTACTCATTTTTTTTTAAATCAAATATGAAATTGCAGTTTACTTACCTTTTTCTGCATACCTACATAAATAATATTTAAGAGCTTCCAGCTAAAACAAGGCTGCAAGTCATGAACAGCCTTTAGACATGCCTCATTCGATTTTTGTTAAAGAAAAACGAAATTTCAAAGCAAAAACCTTTGAATATCCAGTTTATCAAAATAGAATCTACCTATTTTGATAAACTGAAACTAGATACCACGGTAAAATATCACTATAGGTATAAAAGTGTCATAATAGGTAATAGCTTGGGTAATAGTAATGTCAAATTTGGTAGTGCGTTTTCTCCTCGGTTTTCTCCATCCAAAGAACCTTGCAATCTTCAAATATTTATGATAAAACATGAAAGATTTATACAGGTTTCAAATTATTACTTTTTTATGTTAGATTTGGTATATTACTCGGTATATTATTGGGGTCTAATATTTATTTATTAAAAGTCTCCAGTTTCCGTTTATCCATTTATCCAAAATATTATGATTATGTTTAGAACAATAATTATTATTAAGAAAAAAGTGTATTTGAAATGCTGCAAAGAAAAATTTTTGAAACATCAATTTTTAGGTGATTTTTACAATTTTCAAAATGAGTCAAAAGGCTGTTTTGATTTAGATAGTTTAACAACAGCTCACAAAGAAAACACTTTTTATTGTAAATATCTAAAAATGTGTCTTAGAACTCATGAATCACTTTTTTAAATATAATATAGGCTGTTGAAACTACGTTCAAGAGGATATAAAAGAGCCCCACGACTTAAGGAATTAATGAAATTTTAAGAATCTTCTACAACACAAGGTTCATTTAAAGTTAAATTTTCTTTACAAAATTCACAACTTATTTTTTTTTAAACAATATGACAGCAATATCTACTTAAATAAGTGATTAACTGGCATTTCAGAGCCTCTGCTGTGTCTTGTGAATGTGACAAATTATTAAGAAAACCCGAGAGAAAACCTTTCAGAGCCTCTATAATAAAAGGATTAAATATTTTGAGAGCTAATTTAACATTTTGCTTTTTTATAAATGATGGAAAAAGGGCCTTTAAACTACGGGAATATCCATGTTTTAATATTTTGTCTCGTTTTAGTTCATGAAGTTTTTTTACCACTGAGGGCATAGCAAACATTGCATTACAGATTACAGCTTTTATGAGGCATAATTACACTAAATATTACTTACTCCAAAATTAGCTAACAGGAGCAAATTTTATAAACTTGCTGACCACATTGAACAAACACAAAATAAACTCTTATTACACGAACGCAACAGGTCAACTCCAAACATTTTGGAAAGCTAAAAACATGAACTTTAGATCTTTTCGGCGAGTTTCCACCGCACAGCATTGTTCACATAAATTTACACACACGACAGTGTAAAGAAATTAACAGAAAAACAATCAAAATCGAACAGAACAATAATTAAGAAGCCGGTCGAAAGTACGCCATTACGCCAACTGACAGAAGGCACTGAGGCAGCGTTGCCAGATTTTGAGTTAGTTTCATACATTATTTGGGATGTAAACTATTAACGTATATTTAGTTGGACTTTAATTTTTACAGCATTTGTTGAATGACATTTGAAATTATGTTTTTAAATGGAACCAAATATTTATACAAAATAATTAGGTTATTGGTTAGCAACGTTTATTTTCTTAAAGGTTTTGATTCCGTTATTGCTTCACTTTTCGGTTTTTATATATTTACTTTTCGGATTTTAAATATTTATTTATATTTAATATAACTATACTATAATATACCAAAGCAAACTTTTACATTAAGTATCTAATATATTGTTAATTGTAATCTTGGAATCCAAGACGAATATTTTACGTTTCTTTGAAAAATAATTTGTGGCAAATAGCCAGTAGCTCAAATTGTGATAAAGCGCCCAATCTGGCAGCACCGGATACATGACGTCGAGATGAGAATTGACATTCCAGTCGCCCAGCGTGGCAATCAACGTTAAATACGGAAGTAGGCGCGATAAAATAAACAATACTTTTACTGGGCACCTCTTGGCTCCTCTTAATGCTTTTCTTATGGCAAAAAAGTATGGACCACGTTTGATGACGTCACTGCTAATTTCAATATCAGCTAGTTGGCCTAGTTGTAGGAGGTATTGGATACAACCTCTGCGCTTTTTAATAAAGGAAAAATAAAAGTTTCTAAAATGTTCGAGTTGCTTCAATTTGCGGAAGTGTTTAAACAGGAAAAAAGTACAGTAGAGGCGATTGTGGAAATGGATTACGCATTCTTCGGGCAATCTATGGAGCCCCTAAAACAGAATTATCCATGACATTTGCGAAATCAACAAGACCTAACACCGCAGTGAAAATGTTGTCACTCCCTCCTACTGCCGCAGCTGCATGTCAACATCTAAGTCGAGTGTATTATCAAGTACAGAGTTGGCTTGGTAATTACTTAAATCCTGAACAATGGGGATGGACGTTAAATAATAATATTTTGGAGCCCATTAGGACTTTATTGCCACCTGCACTAGGTGTACTTTTATTTGCAACTGTACTAAAGGATGTAACACAAATTGCGGGTGCAGAAAAGTTGGACTGTCCTGTGCAATACTTTGCGATCATTGGCACGGTCAGTCATGTCTCAACGCAAATGTCGATTGTGTTACCGAAGAAGGATGAAGAAGATAATCAGTTTGAGCCTGTTGACCTATTGACACAAAATATAACAGGAGAAAAAGAAAATGTTGGGTTAGACGACGAAAATCTGGAAAAAGGGACAAAGGACGACAACTTGGAGGAGATATCAGAGGACGAAGACGTGGAAGAGAGGACAGATGACGAGAATAAGGACGAGCTGTAGAAGTTACAAAATCAAGCAAAATTAATGAATTAGGCCTACTGGGGAAACCATGTAAAAAACGCGCATTGCATCCTGCCCCTGGGATGTTGTGGAAACGGATGTACCGTTACCCTGTGTTTTCCTGGCGTATAGTGTGAAAAAAGTTAGTTTTACGTAAAATACATATGTAACACTTTTTGAAGAGAATTTTTTAATCTCTATTTTTTTAATAGCCAAAAAAGTCACAGGACATACAGGAAACAAAATATTTGCGAAAAACCAATTTGTGTGACATTTGACCTTGAATAACTTAAAACGCAAACAAGATATCGCTGGGGACTTTTGACACATTATTAGTATAATAAAATTAAAGGTGTATGTCAAATTTCAGCTCACTTGGATTTTTTTCGTAGATAAATTCTTATATGACTGGAGTATAATGCGAGTTTATTAGGGGACATTCCGCGGTGAATTCTTGGAATTATTTTTTATTTACATTCATCGGTTGATCCATTATAGTATTATACAAGAGATATTTTCTATATATTCTAGTTTTAGTGTGTTCTTCGTAGACATTTGTATTTAGCAACAAAATGATTTGTTCCTAATACCAGTGGCGGCTCGTGAGGTTTTAAATAGGTAGTGCGCAATTTATGTAGGTTTTTTCCTACGCCGGCTGCAGGCGCCGCCGGAGTTTTGGGGGTCCCACGCCCATTTTTTACCCAAAACTCGTTAAAATCGTTTAAAAACATGAATTCGGCACCCTTTTGAATGGTAATTGTTGCGCACTAAAAGAAATTAATAAGTAGGTACTTATCGATTCCAGAAGAGTAAACCATTAAAACAGTTTATTGTAACTAAAAATCAATAAAGTTCAAAAAAAATCAGGAAAAGTTCGATCGGTTTGATGGCAAAAAAGTGTTATTGTACATCTTTTTGTCGATGGTTAGCCCTTCGACTTTGCCGTTTCCTAGCTTTAAAGTCAAAATTCCATTCGCCACAAGATTTCGGGGGTTAAAATGTCTGGTGAAAGACCGACCACCTTTTTTCTTGGCACATGTTTGGTCTAATTTTAAAACCGGCATCGGTCGCCCTAACCTCTTTATTTCAATATTTTTATTCAGATCCAATAAATAAAAGTTATCTTTAATAATATTGTCAACTGAATCTATGCCCCCACAGCAATTGTCAGAACCCGAACTACTAGCCATGACAGTAGAATAATAGTATATAAATAAAAATATAAAACACTAAACAATATTACGTACACTAAACTCACGAGTTTATATGCAGCTAATTAACAAGCGTCAACGAACCGAATAAAACAAAAATAAATTCACGGCTCGACTGGAGTATAATACAGAATAATACTTATAATAGTAGTATGTAATATTCGCTTTAAAAACGATTTACCTCCCACTTTTTCCACACAAGCTGAATTTTTCAGGACCTATAATAAATGTGTTGCATCAGCCGTAGCTTGAAGGCGAAGAGGCTGGAGATATTCAATTAGGGCGTAAACCCATGACATCTCTCATTGTTTATTGTGATACCTTTGTTAGTTTGTAAGCAAAAAATATGGGATTCGCTCTATTACCTTGTCAAGACATAAGCGAAACTTTTATAAAGATTTTTTTTTTCATTTAGGCCTTCTCTTTTTGTTAATTGAGTGTTATATGTAAAAATAACTATTTTTTAATTAAATTTTTGCACGGTTGAAACCGAGATATTTACATTTAAATTTTTTTTCGGCCATATGGGCTAATGCAAATGATTTTTTTTTTGAATAATTATCAAAAAATACTTCCTACAAAGACCTTATTGTGCATTGGACCAAAAAATTAATATTTTTTCCTCTATACGATGGTACCAATATCTGGATTTTTAATGATAGTGTCCTTTTGTGGAGTCTAATTTTGTATTACCTCCGGAATAAGGGTTATCTTATCATGTACTTTCATCCCTGAAAAAATCAGCTTGTGACACCATACTATAAACGCAAGAATTGCAAATTATCACTAAATTAAGCTACAAAGTGCGGATCTAAATAGCGCACGGATGAGCCTTGACTTCTCGTGATTTTACGAACATTTCCGACCTTTTTGCATGACGAAAATGCATTTAACAAGAGCGCCGAACACTAGCGCACGGCAGATTTAGATTAGTTGTGGTTACGGAAGCCGTTGGACGCTCTGCGTTTTGATCGTCGCCGTCGTGCCTCGATTTCGCTCTTTACTCCAGGGAAATAAGGTAAAAAAAGGGGCCATCTGCGGAGTGAGGCCGAACAAGCTGAATTTTTGCAGAGACCTTCGTTTTGATGTTCCAATGAAGCACAAAAAAATCTCATATGCCTACCCTTGTGCGTCTTGAGATATCGTAGGTCAAAGGTCAGGAAAATCGTTTTTTCGCGAAAATCTCGCTTTCAGTGCCTCTGACGTCGTAAGAGCCCATAACAAAACTTACGTAAAATAGTATTCTCTACAAATTTGTTCATATACATTTTTTTCGTACGACCAACCGTTTTCGAGATATACCATGATAAAGCGCGAGCTCGCATTCGTAATAGGTAGTACTGTATTATACGATCATCTGCAAAAATATTTTGAGTATTAATTAAGTCCATATCCAACATCACTATTTGACAATGAGGGCATGCGAAAAACCGCAAAATCAAAATTGTATAATATGATGGAGCCTGTCAATATTGAACTCAATGAAGATAATGTAACCTACGTCATCGATGGTGGATTTTTGCTACATCGTGTCGTATGGAACAAAAACGATACTTTCTCCGACACTCTGGATAGATATGTTACATATTTGCAAAGGCATTTTGGTTCTAATATAATTGTTATATTTGACGGATACTCAGACAACTATAGAAATATAAAAGCAATGGAGCAATTAAGACGAAGCACTGCACTGTCTACGTCTTATGAAGTTCGCTTTGATGCAACAATGATTGTGCCAGTCACCCAAGAAAAGTTCTTATCAAACCGATTCAACAAAAGGAATTTTATTGAAATGCTTATTGAACAACTACAAGCTGCCAACATCGCTACAAAACAAGCCAAGGATGACGCAGATGTTCTAATCATCGAAACAGCCATGGAGGTATCGGAAAAAGAAAGAACCGTCGTCATCATTGGAGAAGACATTGATTTGCTTGTTCTCTTAATAGGACGAACCCAGTCACATCACCGACAAATTTTGTCAAAGACGCTACATCAACACGAATTTATTCGTCTAAAAGTCTCGGCAAATATCGTCTTTACAAAGAACATATTTTATTTTTGTATGCCCTCACTGGATGCGACACTACACAGGCACTATTCAACAAAGGAAAACTTCAGGTTATGACAATGTTTGAGAAATATCCCGATTTGACTCACTCGGCTCAAATATTTCAAGCAGAAAATTGCCCGCCAGATACAGTATTTAAGAACGGAAAGCGTTTTCTGTTAGCTATGTATGGTGCTCCAAAAGATGAAGTGAACCTTGACAAATTTAGATACACCCAATTCATTAAGGCTACACGACTTAATACACCTGTTTAGTTGTCATCCCTTTCACCTACCAGTGAAGCAGCTCGACAGCATATTTATCGGGTCTATTTCCAAGTACAGATTTGGCTAGGGAAAAATCTACAACCAGAAGAATGGGGTTGGGATTTAAAAAACGACATATTACAGCCGAAAACAACACTACTGCCACCTGCTCCAGACGAACTATTAAATACAATATTTTGTAATAATTGTAAAAAAGGGTAGTGGTGCGCAGTGCGGGTGTAGAAAAGTCGGGCTGCCATGCTCCAAAGTTTGTGGTCAGTGTCACGGACAGGCCTGCCTGAACCCGTCAACAGAGTTGCAAAACATCGAAGACTTCAATGACCTTGAGCCTGAAGAGGTTTTGCCAACAGATATAGAGGAAGCATCTGACGAAGATAATGTGTTGATGGCGCGTAGCCCCAGGTGCAAAAAATGATAGATTAATGTTAAAAATCTTTTCCTAAGATCGAAAACATGCCTTAGGCCTACTGGGGATACCATGTCAAAAAAAAACGCGCCTTGCATTCTACTTCAAAAGTGGTGTGGAAGAGAATGTATTTTTTGTTATTAATTATTTATTATATTTTTTTATAAATAAAAAAATTTTGAACGACTTTAATGATGGGAAATTAATTTTCCAGTCTAACAGTTTAATGAAAGTGCTTTTATATTTATAGCTCTGCAGTATAATACGGTATTACCTATTAAGAATGCGCGCTCCCGCTTTATCATGCTATATCTCGAAATCGTTTCTTCGTACGAAAAAAATGTATGTGAACAATTTTGTAGAGAATACTATTTTACGTAAGTTTTGTTATGGGTTGTTACGACGTCAGATGCACTGGAAGCGAGATTTTCGCGAAAAAACGATTTTCATGACCTTTGACCTTCGATATCTCAAGACACACAAGGGTAGGCATAAGAGATTTTTTGTGCTTCATTAGAACATCAAAACGAAGGTCTCTGCAAAAATTCAGCTTGTTCGGCCTCATTCCGCAGAGGAAGTTTTATTTCTCTGGAGTGCTTATAAAT
>MU197276.1:0-10282 GCA_016904865.1 Pissodes strobi
CGCTGTTTTGTATACATAATATCAAAGAAAACACAGCTCGAAAGTACATATACCACGAGGGACAAGCTAAAAAAACAGCCAATGAGATTTGCTCTTTTCTATTAGATTATATGAAGGATATTTCAGTGAATTTAAACGAAATTGACTTATACAGTGACAACTGCTGGGGGCAGAATAAAAATCATACCCTTATTCGTATGCTTCTTTCTTTAACCGATAATGGTCGATTTTCCAAAATAATGGATTATTTTTTCTAATTTTGACATATAAAGTGACACTTTTCAAAACTCTTTGACGTTTTGAAACGTACTACTTTTCGTAAGTGGTGATGAAAAGCACATTTCGCCATTAATTAAGAAACATACAGATTATTTTTTAAACTAAACTACTTGAACTACCTCTTTCTTGTCATTAAATTTGATGTACCACATGTTAATGAAGATTTTTTATTTTATTCAATTTTATTACATGTGAATAAAAACATTAATTATAGGTATTAATAACACAGTTCGAACAATTAGTGATATTGACCCCGGCTGACAACGAAGTTTTCTGTGTGGCATTAATTTCCATGGAATTTTCTCCAAGAATGTTTGTGGTAATCTTCCCTTTATTCGTTATGGAATTCTCCACATAACCCTTGGCAACTGTATTAGACTTCCATCCCGCATGCTGTTCGATTCTCAACAAATCGGCTCCAGAATCCGCGAGGAGAGTAGTCGATGACCGTCGAAAACAGTGACCGGTATACAAACAAGGATTTGGCAACTTTAAAAACTGGGCAATTATTTTCGGCATATTTCCATTAATTCCTACAGGTTGCACTCCACATTTCCCATTTGAATATTTGACAAAAAATCTGTCATGCTTAACATTTGACGGCCTTAGCAGAACGTATTTCTTTACCATTTCGATGCAATTTATACCTTGAAAAGCTCCAGCGGTTATAGCAAATTCTCGACATACTTTCGCCTTTGTGTTGAGAACTGTCACTTTAGCAAACTGCTCCTGAAATACTACATTTTCTAAGCGAAGAAAGTTAATTCTCCTTTTCGGCAAGCTCCAGCAACTCCAATGATTAATGCTACCTTGGTCATTAAATGCTGCTCATCGGCAGCTTCTCTCATAAAATCGGAAATGTTTTCTTTACTTAAAACTTGCGATTTTTTAGGCTGGTAACCTTCAGAATGACGTTTTAAAAACGCCAGTAAATTTGTATACTTCTTAATGTCAATATTTCTTTTTAGACACAATTCGGTTCTTAACATCGAATATAAGCTCCATAAGGTTGAATTCTTCATTTCCTTGTTTTTCTTGAAAATACGCTAGCAAAACTTTTTCGTTCAAATGGGTAATCCTTTTGTGTTCACACCAGAAACTAAATTTGGCATAGGCCAAATCATACTTGCTCCTCGACTTCTTAGGAATAATTGTAGATAACGCAGACTGAGCCGCTTCCTCAATATCAACAGAAAACACTGAAAACAGACCCAAAACAACAATGAGAATAAACATTTCAAATAAAGATGGCCGTCTGGTCGCTGGCGACACTCCGCGACAGCACATGTCATGTGCCTGCAACAGCATTATCTTGGTGGTGCGGATGTGTCGCTGCGACAGAACGAAGCTCTGAGAACTAGGCTTTATACTGTTATGGATTATTAGAAATCTATATTTAGATCGTTAAGAATGAAAGAAAGCCGATCTATTTTAGTCGTTGTCGTGTCTTTGAGGGATAATTATAGAGCAGTTATTGTTTGAGGCGAGCGCGAAACTTAATAATTTTAAAATAATGAACTGTAGTTGACTGTTTCTCGATCTCTAAAATTGTGCGGTTAAAAGAAAACAATTGCTTGGATTTCGAAAAACGTTTAGAGTGTAAGGAGTGTAAAATTAATAATAAAACAAGTAACTCAAGATAAAAACAAGAGTGTAAATCGTTATTTTAAAAAAACTGTGTACGATTTATGCGACTTTATATGTGGCGGTAAAGACGTGAACAATGAACATGTTATTTTGTTTTCCATGTTTGTTGTTTTCATCTTTAAACGATGTATGGTGTAAAACAGGGGTAAATGATTTAAAACATTTAAAAGAGGAGATTAAAAAGCATTCTATGACTGCCGAACATATTAAATGTATGGTTAGTTTGTCAGCACTCGGCAGAGTAGATATAAGATTGCAACTTGATAATGCCTACCGAAAATCTGTGCAGGCATTTAATGAAAATGTTACTAAAAATAGGTACTTTTTAAAAAAAATTAAACTGTTAGCCGGAGAACGAGCAATGTCTAAGATACACCCTCTATAACACTCGCGAACAACCACCTAAAGAAAATTGATTTTTATGTAAATCGACCTGGCGCATCCGATTTTGGAGTTCGCCAGGCAATCCAGAATTGCGAAACTGGTCAAAATCGGCAATTTATGAAAATTCTCAAATTTTATGTGATATTTTTAATTTTTGCTTTGCTTTGCTTTGCTCACAATATATCTTCCTTACTTTAAGTCGGATTAAACTAAAATTTTTAGGAGAGCTAATTTGGACATTTATTATCATATTCATGACTGACATGAGACAAATGCAAAAAAATGTACTTGTCACCTGTTTTATTTTTTTCAAAAGTTGGTTGCACGAAATTTCTTAAAAATGCAGCAACAAATCCTCGATCGAGAAAACTTTTTGTTTTTAGGGATAGATGTATATAGTAAGCGACAAATTTGTAGCCACAGAACCGAAGAAACTTTTTTATTTCGGTGATTTTTTTGATAACTACTTTAGTTTTCAAGAAAACGGTGCTGCAATACAACACTTCGACCGCCGCGTCGCGTCGCGTCGCTCCAGTGTGCTTGTACTGTGCCGCTTTATTTCTAACCTACCAGCCGCGCCGCCGCGCCGCGCCTTGACTGCCGGGGTTGTCTGGGAATAAAATAATTCTCGAATTAAAATAATGGGTAGTTGTGATTGAAAAACGCGGTGTTTAACGGCATTTTGATTGATATGGCCTTAGAAATATACAACAAAGACGCTAGAAACGAACTATTTCAGGGAATTTCTATGGAAGAAATTCAAAAATATTTAAATGTACTGCCATTTATGTCTTCAATTTCAGATAAATTAGAGAATATGATCGAGCAAAGGAAACCCGACCCTAAAGAAAAACGTCACGATTCAAGAAGCACAATATTTGCTTTAAAAATGCACGTTGACCAATTAGAAATTAAGTGAATTATAAAACAAAAAGTTAGCCCATTCCAACAGGATAGCACAACATTACTGAATATTTTTTCTGGTTATACGAGCGAGTCAAATAATGTGTATAAAGCGGAAGAATTAGGATTGGCTGCTTTATTGGAGGCTCACGAAAAAAAGTATGAGAAAATTGGCGCCTTAAAGCTTAACTTTTTCACAAAGAAAGAAAAAGTGAAAGGTAGAAAGCTAGTAAATAAATTATATGAAAGCGAAGCAACAATGTTGGGAAATTTGCATTTTACAAGAGAGCTGGATGAAGAAACGAAAATTAGGCTATTTTCTCATGAATGGACTAAATATCGTTATTTTCGAAGCTAATTCGGAAGGAAATTTTGTAATGAGTAAAGGCAATAAAGCGTAGTTTTACAACGCTGTTTTAAAGGAGATAACTGATATGTTTCAGAAAGAAATAGAAGAGCAAAGAGCAATCCACCTATAAATTATGAAGTTCAAGATGAGTAAGATTCCGGATTGAAAAATATTTATTGCAAATCCTAAGAATAAGAAAAAGCTGCTGGTCATATTTTGTCAAGAAATTCAGAAATAATCATTACACTTTACCAGAAGAAGAAGAATAAATGTATTAGCACAGATCTATATAGCTACACAACAGATACCTCTTCCAATGCTTTTTGCGCGGGGCCAAAAATGTCACCGGCTTTCGCGAGCGGGTGAACCAGTCGTCTAGGAACGGGTCGGTGTTGCCCAGTTATCACGTCGAATAATATTTCTGCTGACTTTTTGACCCGCTCGAATCATCGAGTTTTATTATTAATATTTATGTATCAAATTAACACAAACATATTTTATTAGAAAAATACGATTTTTACATTTTTAATTAAGTATGATAGTTTATTAATGAAATGGCAATTTAAATGAACAAATTTATAATATTGATAGTAGAGTTTAAAACAAAATTAAATGGTACTTTGACATGTCGATAAACATTTCAAAAATTCCTTAGATCTTCGGATAATATTATTACTTAATCTTAAATAAGAGATATTACAGTATAAGATAACAAAATTTGTAATGACCTTTTACACCGATATTTAAGGCGAGTCTTAGCCCATGTTCAAGCACACCATTCACTGAATCTGATAATGAACTTTAATTTGACATAATATATCATACGATTGCCAAAAAAAAAAGTAATACCATAATGTGATATGAAAGGTAAACAGTAAACTACAGTTCGCGACTTGGCAACACGGAGGGGCAAAACACGTCTAAATAGGAAAATATTTAAGTTTATTGCATTATTGGCGAGCGACACTTTTAATACCGGAGTAGGCATCTGTTGCGTAGCTATATATATATCTGTGGTATTAGTTATTAGCTAGGATGTCAGAAGAAGACAGCAAAACCATTATGTGCTCTAAATTTGATACTAATGTGGCCAAGGATTTAGAATTTACAGAACATGAAAAAGCCGATACTAGAATATTTTCTATTATTGGCCATTTTAAAAACAGGTATAAACGATTTTAGTCTATGCTACATATACAGACATTTTCGTATTATCAATGTACTACTCTCATTTAATTGACATAGAAATATGGATCCAAAATATGTAGGTTTTGGAATTTCAGGTTGAATTTTACTAGCGCTTATAAATTGCGCATTGCGCACATCATATGATAATTCGATCACTAGCCAACACCTATCAGAAATGCTAAAAACTTGGCTGGGATTTTATTAGCAGTATATTGCGTAAGTGGATGCAATTCGGTGAGTTTCCCATTCCGAAAGGGCAAAAGAAAAGCTTTAAAAGTTGTAGTTTCTAATGAAGCATGTTTAGACCTCATTCACTTTGGATCTTCAAGTTATAATGGGTACGAAATATAAGAAGCTTTCTGGACAAGTTGTAGGGCATTTTTAAAAATTTGTACGGCCGTCCAAATTTTATGGGAAATATGGACGAATTACGAGCGCATATATTTCCAATTTGTAAAACTGACATTAGGTGAGTAACATTAATTTCTATGTTTTTTTCTGTGTCATTTTATTTTTTAAAAGTACCTAATTATGTTAAATTTGAAACCTCTTTATCACTGAAGTGCATTTTTAACTATAATCGTTGGTATTTCATTTTAGAGATCTGTCTCCAACAGAAGATGCATTTTCATTGCATGTGAAAAGGGCGGTTTTGCAATGCGCAATTTATAAGGGCTAGTAAAATTCAACCTGAAATTTCAAAACCTACATATTTTGGCTACTACGTACATAGAAAACAATGCTCTTGTACCACTAAAAGAAGAAAACCAAGCTTTTGGAAATTACAGCCAACTGCAGGTGCAATTTATTTACTTGCACAAATAAATGAAAATGTCTTAAAGCGAATGTGCCTTGCAACATTAATTGTTTATGCCAGGGGAAATGTGAAGCTCAATAGTAGCAGATAAGTTAAATGTAAATATCATCATTCCTTTTTACAAATGTGTTAACTATTTCTTAAATATTGTTGCTTAACTATATGAGTCGAAGTTAAATGTAAAAATAAAATGAATATGTTGAAAAACACTGGGCATAAATAACAAAATAAACGATATTTTTTATCAAATCTATTTAAATCACAAAAATCTAAATTTTTTGTCCTTTTACAAAATTTAAATTTACTGAATATACTTCGAAATAAACGTTACGATTATTAAATAATAACTAGTACAATATAAATCTGGCGCTCTCAAGCTACGCATGGCGTTACTGCCTGTGCAGTGCGTGACCGGTCGCGGTCGGCATAGTTTTTTTTTGTATATTGTGGCACCGTTATGTTAACCCTCCAGTGCTAACATCCCGAGTCCCCACTCTTTTCACCATATCAACGCGCGTCGTTCGTCGATGTAACCGTACCACAGTTTAAGACAGTTCGATCACTCCTTTGATATTCTCCTAAAAGCCGGCTTCTTTTGCGAGCGGTCGTAAATCACACTGAACACCTGCAGTAACAGCTAGGACACAGATTAAGGACAGTGTTCATTGCTCTGTCTAAAGCAGACTAACATGTTGTATTTTTCAAAATATTGATTATTATCATTTTCATTTGGAAAAATATAAATTTTGCAACTGCCAAATCTTGCCAATAGGAAATGATCATTCCATTGTTCTAATAATCGCTGCCTGCTAATACTTAAACAGTAATTGTTTAAAATACAATGCTTATAATATACTCACCAAGAGTGTCGTGTATTGCTTAAAATACATATAATGTATTATATATTTTTATAAAACTTATAAAATTTTGAATTAAGCTAAATAAAAATATACAGGGTGTTCCGTAAAAAAATTGAAGTTTGATTTATAGCTAAAAATTGACAACTAACAGAAATCTTGCAACGCCACTGGATTCTACGTAAAAAACTGTAAAAGAGCAAGTTCTTAGCTTTGTGATATGTTAAAGGATAACGGCGATACGAGGAGGGTTGCAAAATTAATTATTTTTAATTTCGCCGTATTGCGAAAACCGCATCTCTCTACCTTTACTCGTAAGTGAGATACCCCGTAATATCATCGAAAATGGGACACCCTGTACACTATCGACAAAGTACACCACACAAGGTCGGCTATCTGTCATACAAACATGATTTAACTTACATGAAGGAGTTTCAAGATTTAGGCTGCTCGAAGGTGTATTCTCTTGCCTTGCATTTTTGAAAATTTCTGTAAAACGAACAAATCTGTTTTATGGTTATTTAAGTGAAAATTACTGTAAGAAGAGAATACGATAAGTAGGACCCGAATAATTATGCATTTAAATTTGCATGCACTTAAGAAACTTCTGTTCTTTTATTTAAAATTAGCTGCATATTAATATAGAAAAAAAAAGAAAATACGTTCTTTTTGTACTTAAGCAAAAATTACAACAGATAATTAAACATACAGATATAGATCATAAACTTAAAAATAATAAAAATGCAAATACCAAAAATCTTACCACCTAATTTTGAAACCATTGAAGGGAGTACTTACTTTTGTCGGTATTGCAGTTTTTAGCAACCGCTTCTTCATCAAAATGTGCACTACATATTCTTATGCGTTTAAAAGCCTGTTCAGGTGTCAGTTTAGGGTATTTGTGTTCACCAGTAAAGCCTAATACTTCTTTCCATTTCTGGCATCTTAAAAACATATGCAAAATATTTATTATGCCTATTTTACCGGAATCAAGTTCTTGACCAATAAATTGTCGTAATCACTTCTTTGCCGTATAAAGCGGCAACAATTTACTTCTTGTTCTAATTATATGGCCTAGTTAACAACAAATTTGGTTACATATATATCGTAGTGGCAACTGCTACACTAAATATCTAACTTAATCTAACTAACTTAAACTTATTTTTAAACGCAACGTTCATTTACGTAATAAAAATTAATAATTTTTATTACGTAATTAATAAAATAATCTTTTTGAAAATGTATTTAAACATACCTTACTGGATCTAGTGGAATTCGAAAAGATGACACATTTCCCTTATTTATGTTAACGTCACACCCATCAACACTGCAGTAAGAAGAATTACTAGCTTGAGAAGCCATTCCCGAAACTATCTCCAAAAAGTAACGTTTCAACGCACACTCTAATAATTATTGTTCTAAATTCTATATATTTGCTCACCGCGTACAACGCTCCGTGAATTTGTAAGCTTAAAATCTTAGGACACTGCGTAATGCCATTGTATAAAAAGAAATAGTAGGATATTTCCTGTGCTGAGTTTTCTCCCACAGTTACCATCGAGACACGGACGTCCCCATCTATATTACAAGACGGAAACTAATTTAGGCGAGACATAAGAAGATTGTTGACATAATGGTGAATGAGTTTTCATCGTTATTCAGCGGGTAGATTTGATTGCCAATAGAGGACTCTGACTCCGAACTGAAACTTAATTCGGGGTTGCCAATGTGCCGATTTTTTAGTTGGAGTTGTCGAAGAACGATAAATAATGTTCTTGGGGGTTTCCCGTAGAAATGGGAGTAGGTTAGGTATTTGTTTTTGTTTTCTTTCTCATTCGTTCAGCGCGCCTTGTAGCTTTTCCACGAGTGTGTGTTGCGGTTGTGTTACTGTGTTAGTAATTATTTCATGTGATTTTTCACACTGTTTTTAATTAATTTAGTACAAAATGTCTGTGTGTGTTTACACAAACTTCAAAAACTCAAAGTAGCGTAACGTAACCCATCGGTCACTTACCACCGGTTTCCGTCCATAAATCGCGTTGGGGAGGAACATTTTAATAAGTGGGTGATTAATTGCGGTAAGTACATACTTAAAATTGGTCATATTGCTTTTTATCCATTAGGTAAATAGGTAGCAACAACAGGCACGCCCCGTGAGTATTTTCACAGGTGGGGCAAAACTTGTGGGCAACTAATAATGTCATCGTAACAAGCAAAATACCTTTTTTATAACTAAGGAAAACCAAATTTTAATTATATGTTGAATCTAGAGTCTATTAAATCTACACGTGTGGGGTGCGGGCGTAATTAAATGTAAACAGAAACAGAAGTTTATGAAAATACAATGTGTATATTTCAGCATTGTATAAAAAATACAATCATTTCAACCAATTAGTATATGCCTAACCCAAATGTTTTGCAATAGTACCCATATTTTCACCTAGCGGTTCGAGGGGTCAATCGGTGACGTCGCCCCGCACGTGATATATGAGAACGGCCGTCGACATAATATATTATATTTGCCTCTTTTTATAATAGCACAGGGCGTATGTTTGTTTCTGTCTATTTCAGTGCATTTTTATTGGCATATGAACTTTTGAGGTGAAATACGGCCGTGCTGATTGATGTTATCCTTGTATTCTTATTATATAACAATGATGATACGTACAGGGTGCGCAAAAACTTAGACATTTTCAAAAAATCTTTTTTTAAAACCGATGTAATTGTTCAAAAAGAGTCCAAACAACAAACAATGCGTTTTTATTATGTTTTTGGTTAATCTAGTTTTTTAGTTATGCCCCTAGTTTCTACCTACAAAAAAGTTATAAATATTATATTGTTTTTAAAAAAATCTCAACAATCTCTAAGTTTATTGAGACTTTACGCTCTAAATTTTGTTATGCCAAATAAGTCTTTCGCAAAAATAAGTTAAAAAATTATAGGTACAGGGTGATCCCTTATAATGTCGCCCCGCCCCCCTTTAACTTTTTAATTTTAAGTGTCCCAAAAAAATTGAAAATATGGTTATGTCGGTACTCAAAATAGTTATTTTAGTTACAAGTACCTAAAATGGAGTTTTTCAGGACGAATCATTGCTGTTTCCGGATGAGACGTTAGCCGAGTCCGGAATAGCAGATGAGTCCTGAAAAACTTCATTTAGGTACGTGTGAAAAACACTATTTTTTGTCATACGCTCCCAAAATTTAATTTTTATTTATTCGCTTTTTGCAATTCTTCAGAACGCCTAAATTTGCAAATTTACCATAATTTTTGAAATCATAATGTACGACAAAGTTAGCTTAGAATTTGATATCGTAGCAACTATTTGACAATTTTGTCATGTCATTCGAAATTTGACATTTAGACATATTCAGGAATTTTGGAATAGTCCGTAAAAGTTGCCATGGCGACTTTTAGCGACTAGGCCTAAAAAGAAGCATTTTACGGACTCAAATGAGTCCGTAAAATAGCAATTTTTGGGAGCGTATGGCAAAAATACTATTTTTTTGCGTATAAAAAATATTGGAAAAATGATCAGTATACAGGGAAAAACAAAAAGAATTTTTTTTCAATGGAACACCCCATATATCTATTTATTTTTCGATTCCTCGTAAAATTCTAAGCATATTTTATGTATGATGTTATACCTCTAGAGTTAGCAGTTTCACAGCTATAAACAGTTTAAAATCGGTACTTTGGCTACTTTTCACCTTGGTAGCAAGAAGATCATTAGAAATGACAAATTTAAATTGCCATTAAAATTGATATTAAAATTTTCCCTTAAATTCAAAAATGCTAGGAACACGAATGTATATGGCATTTAAAATGTCAGGTTTAAAACTGACGTATCTAATAATG
>JAEQML010082258.1:0-10893 GCA_016904865.1 Pissodes strobi
CGTAAGAATTTGTATTCCTATAAAAGTACAAATTTAATTAGTTATATCAGCAATCATATATTGGATGTCTTTTTTATAGTCTCTGCTAATAAATAAATACAAAAGCTCATACGTTAGGATCTATAATTCTAAAACCTTTTAAGTTATTTAAATGTAATCTGTCATAAACTCATAATTCATAAAGGAAAACTTATAATAGTAGCAATTTCAATAGAAATTTTAGGTAAAGTCAATATCTCATAAACTTGAATATCTAGATTAATTATACTGGATAAATATAAATACATAGCCTAAATATGTCCGACCTTATTTCATGTATTGCTCTTGTAAAGGACATTCTTGATCCTAATACCTGGCATAATCAAACGCAAAATAATCGTGCATTGACCGTTATTCTCGGGAACCATGATGTTCTATGTGTGGAAACAGCTCTTCGATTATAAATATCGATAACTCTACATCTAATGTTTAGTGATTGAAATTATGAGCTATTTCGAAAAACAAAATATACTAAAAACAGTTTGGTTCTAGGAACGAAAAGTTAGGGTAAATATGCTATGACGTTGAGAATGATGATATTTGGAAACAATATTTTTCAATATAAAAAATGTTTATATTAGAATGTTTACAGTTGAATCTTAACTTAATAACTAAAAATAGAATATATAACAAAACATTGCTAACATTAGCGATATTGCAAACTGCATTTTTCGTCACAGTACTCACTAAGAATAATGAAAAATCATAAAAGTTGCTAGATAATTTGAAAAGAAACGAAAATAAAAGTTAGAATCTTTTTGAGGATTAGTGATTTTATATTAGCTGGCAATTTATTGTAAGGTCTTAAATTCTTTCATTGTTTTTGATAGTTTAACTGAACATTGCTGTCTTAAAAAATGGCGAGACGATTGAGCTTACTAAAATACCATTTGGTGACCTTGATCAAGGTTAAATAAGCATATAAAAAAGAACATAATATCACGGCATAATAAACAATCGGCAGGCTCACTCGCCTTCTCGATAACGCTACGCGCATATCCTCGCGCATGCCGCCATTTGGGGATCCAACCTGTCAATCAAACCATTGTCGTCGTTTGTAACAATAAAAAGAAATAGTTACGGCAGCTTGGAATCAGTAGCGTGTGCCTTGTTTTTTGATTGCGATGCGAGTTTGTAGTTCAATGGCGATGTGTATTATGTAGTTTCTGTCAGTTTTCTTGAGAATCGTAGATTAATTTTCTAGATTTTATGATATAGCAGTTATTTTCTAGTGTAATTTATTAACTTTGACGTGTTTTCACTATGCCTGGGCAAAGTCGTGCAGCAAAAAACTGTAATAAACTGCAATAAAAGCTTTTTCGGTTTCCCAGAGATCCTATTAGGTATGTATATGGGATATAATTTAAAATATACTATTTAAGGGTCAATACCTACGTATTTAGATTTAAGACGGTCAGTTTAAACAGATGAATGTAATTAAGAGTTTAGGGTCAATATTTAATATGTATAGACTTTAATACGAGGGAGATTTCAGTAGTGAATTTGTGTACACTAAAATACCACTTTTGAAAGAAATTACCAGTAATTACCTCCAAATGACCACTAATTTCCTCTGTTACCCCTAATTATCTCAGAAATTACCAGTCCATACCACTTAAATTACCAATAATTTTCACTAATTACCAATTAAATTACCACTGAAATTGCCATTAAATCCCACGAATTAAAGTTAGTTCTAAATGATGCACTTCATTTAAAACTAAATAGCATGTTCCTACGTACGTATATAATAAACGTACGAACTTCTCGATGCAAAAAATCGAACTCGGCACACCCAAAAACCCTCTCCTAAAGTATTCGAATCGAAAAAGATAATCCACCTACGAAATTTTAATTTTTCGAAAACTTTTGTTGAAAAAAATGTTTTCGTTTTTATCTGGGAAACGATTAAAGGGATCCATTTACATGTCATTATCATAAAAATTCATTTTTCGAAAATGTATACGAGGGGGTGAAAATATATATATTTTTAAATTTCTCCTTTTTTCCAAATATTTCGGTACAGAAAAATCGTACGGCCTTCTCGATGCAAAAATCGGCACACTCAAAAATCCCCTCCTAAAGAGGCGAAAAAGATCATCCACCTACAAAACTTTAATTTTTCGATTTTTTTTGAAAAAAATATTTTCGTTTTTATCTCGGAAACAGCTAAAGGAATCCATTTAGATGTTACCATCATAAAAATAGAGTTTTCATAATCATATATAGGGTGGTAAAAAAATTAAATTAAAAAAAATGGTTTCTTTTCCAAATATTTCTGTACAGAAAAATCATAAGACCTTTTCGATGCAAAAATCAAACTCGGCACAAAAAAACCACCGCCTAAAGTATTCAAAACAAAAAAGATCATCTACCTACAAAATTTTAATTTTTCAAAAATTTTTTTGAAAATTTTTTTATTGTTTTTATGTCGGAAACGGTTATAGGAATCCATTTACATAATTTATTTTCCGTTCAACTGATTCGAAATCTTGAAACAACGATGGTGTGATTCTTAACTATAATATTATAAAATAATTAAATCTAATATTTTAATTCTTGTTTTGTAAAATAAATTAATCGGCTAGAGAATTATGCAGTATTGACTTTATTATTTAAAATATTCAATTTAAATATATATATCTTTGCGTATATACAAAGCTAAGATTTATTCTAATTGAGTATTATATTTTTAAAATGAGATACTTTTGTGTGTACACATTGAAAAATATTAATAGAAACTTTAAGCCCATCAATAAAAATAAGCTAATTATTTGGCGAAGTTTATTTTCCTAATACAATTCTTATAAGTTAATTAATTTAAAAAATAAAAAAAAAAGGCAAAAAAATAAAAAGTGTCGAAACCGGGGGCAAAAGTTGAGGAAAAAAAGGTTAAAAAAATTAAAACTCAACTCCTAATATCTCTTGCAGAAATTTCACTTCAATTGGGTGCTTATAAAGGTGAATCACATAATTTTTTACAAAACATAATGTGGTCGCTTTGCGATGTTATCAATGACAAACTTTCAAATGTAACCATTTTAATATTGTAACGCATTTTTTGAAAGGTTATGCTTATGCCCTACCCTTCAATTTAGTAACATAAAATATGGCGCGTTCTATTTAAAATATTATAGAAAAAGGCAATTAAATTGAGCATGATTTAAGGAAAACATTAAGTTACATAATTTTTATTGAAACGATCAAAAGAGGTGATATGACATTAGATATCATTACTATGACATTACTTGAAATATTAAAACAGAAAGGCATACAAAAACGCAAATGAAGACGTTTTTGGTAATTTATAAATGCCACATAACAGTTTTGTATATTTAGTAATACAAATTGAAATAAAATTTCAAAAACATTATGAATTATTTATCACTAAATCCGGAATTCGCAAACATTTTGTAGATTTAATTAATTCCAATATAACATTTGACACTCCATGTCCCCTTTTCCCAACATTATATGTTATTAAGGTATATTTGAGGCTAAATATTAATAGAAACTTTAAGACCATCAATAAAAATAAGCTAATTATTTGGCGAAATCAGTAAAGTTTATTTTCCTAATGCTGTTCTTATAAGTTAATTTAAATATCCTTTGTGTAAATTATCACTTTTTTGTTTTAATACGATCCTGTCTATCAATAGTTTATTTTATCGGAAAATGTCGATACGTCTTAATCCTGCTCTGACTAGGATCCCCGAATGGCGCCGCCAAGGTCAAATTTTCGTACTCTAATATTGCAATGCGATTAACGGCGAGTCAGCCTGCCGATTGTTTATTATGCCGTGATAATATTATAATACCTAGATCTATCCTATCCTATCTCTGAACCACCAACTACATCAGGCTAAACTAAGTTTGCTTTAAAACACACTGAAAAAGCAATCTCGTCAATTGCTCTGCAGAAATATAATAGCACTTGACATAAGCTATCAACTTGGCCAGATCAGATAAATCCACCATCAAGTACAACTCCTTGCATTCCTGGGCCATACTTCAATTTGCTGATATTATGTTTCTTTGAGGCTTGCTTGATATGACCATAAGTTTATTCGAACTCAAGAAAATATCAGTCTGTCGATTGGTATCCCATTCAGTTCATTGACTGTCAAACAATTCAAATACAGTAGTGGTCCTATGACTGACTTCAGACCAGCAGAATACTATATCTCAGAGTTCCTGACTCCATATTTTTCAAGAGGGGACACTGCTGGGTGCTGCTTGTCGCATAATAGAGGTTATACGCATGATTCCATAAACACGCAGCTCTTCTGTCAGGTTTAAATAGACTTTAGAGTAAACCTGCTAACACCTTTCCCCACGGTGAAGCCCTACAGGTTAACAATATTTATGGAAGCATAGACAGCTTTCTCTATGTATAGAAGTCAAATTGTCATATTTTTATGTCATCAAGTTTATATTGTATTTTCCATAATTAATTAATTAAAGATGTTATAGATAACGGTATGCTAAAGGTAAAAAATATAGACAGGCAACAATATAAAAAGTATGACAACGGTATGTGAAAGAAGTCAGAAAAAAACGTCATTTTTCCTGCTCATATTTTAACTTTGTATCTAAAAAAACTTAAGTTGTAATAGAAGATAGTGCTCGGTAGTCAGTTGACTAGTTCTCAATACAAATCTAACATTCTTTCTACTTGAAATTCATTCTCGCTTAAAAATCTAATTTAGTTGTTTGATATTTTGTTTCGCGAGTTGATCGGCGACAGAGTGAGTTCGTAGAGAGTCTCAAGTAGCCGGTAGAAATGAGATTGCGAGCTCAGAAAAGCAACCTCCGTCGTTGACATGGCGCCCAACGTTGTAAGGTATTTATAGAATAATAGTGAATTATTCAGAACCTATCCCCATTATTTTCCTACCTTGCTTTCACATTTCACAGCATAATATTTTGTTTTAAAGGGATTTTTAAGGAAGTTTCACAAAATTGGTGAATAATCATTATTTCATTTTATTCTTTCAACCTCATTTTTGACATTTTCATTAAAAGGTTTGAAGGATTCACATATTATCTATTAGAGTAGAGTTTATAGCTTCGGGAACATTGAACCGTTCAATACTCGAAGGTGTATATAGTATAGGTAGGGGTACCTTAACTTGATTCGCAATAAGTTGATCGGAAAAGTTTTACTTTTGCATAGATAACACAGTATTATTGTAAATTGCATGTTACAAGTGAAATACAATAATTCAAATTAAAAGTTAATCCTACTTTGCTCGAGACGTATTTACCTTTTCAAGGTGGTCAATAAGTAATTAATTGCATATTATATTTAAAATATTATGGTGATATGCATTAAGTATATCGGTTATTTCTCAGAATCTGGGTAAAAATGGATCATTATTCAAGGTAATGTTTACGTTAGGAGTTTCAAAAAAAAAATTATTACATAATTTCGGGTGAAACTCGCTGTGGAATTATTATTCTTTTCGTTATATACAATATAAAAATTAATACTGTAAAATAATATAATATGTCTGACAACGAGAGTGGTACGGATGAATTTTTTGATTCCTATGAAACATTGGATGACTTGATATGCTATTCTAATCTTCAAACTCCTATATATTCTTCGTCAATAGCTTATGGGAGTGCAGACCGACCCTCGCCACATGACAGCAGACTTCAAGTTAATTTTAAAACGCAGTCAGAAAAAATTTCGACACAAACAGATAAAAGAAGAAGCTCAAGCAACCCAAGCAATTTAAGAATAAATTCAGATCAATATCCTTGTAATATGCAGTCTCCATCAAATCCATTTCTACAAGAATGTTTTTATGAAAACTCTACAAACCACCTAATCAAGGAAGCAAAAATAAATCCAGTTCAGACTAAAGTCAATATGGAAGCTAATTATATCCAACAAAATTCGTCGCCACCAAATTCATCATCAGAATGGCAGGCGTCTGCATTTCTTCAAGCAGTACAGACAATAGTAAATAGTTTAAACAACAAGTTAAAACCGCGTCCAATAATTTTCAGTGGACTAGAAACAGAAGAGCCTTCTCTATTTATATAACTTGAAGAATACTTTCTACAAAATAATATATCTAATGAAGACAGAGTGGACGTCGCCACACAATCTCTGAAGAATGAAGCAGCTAAATGGTTCCAGGCGTATCGTAATATATGAGTATCTTGGAACATGTTTGAATTTATTTTCAATGAAAGATTCAATAGCACAGCAACTATAGCTCAACTAACAACCCAGTTATATGGTAAAAATCAAAGTTCGACAGAATTATGCAGTGTTTTTATATCAAGGAAACAAGGTCTGTTCTATCGCTTATTACCACAAGCACCAGAAGCATTGCTAATCAGTATTATAATTGAACAATTTGTACCTGAAATCCGATCAAGAATTAGAGGACTTAAGTTCGAAAACATTCAGCAACTGTTTCAAATAGTTACCACTATCGAAAAAGATTTGACCTTTCGGCTAATTAATCCGAATCGACTACAAGATCAATCAGCTCATAATGAAACGAATCAAAGACATTCATTCACCACTCAACTAGCACAGCAGAATTCCAATATAGCATTATCAAATCCGCCGAGTGCCTGCAGATATTGTAATGGATGGCATTTTCACAGCCAATGTCTCAAAAATCCAAGAAATCAGTCAACTGTACATCAGAATACTGACAACCATATTCAGTATACAGAGCCTACACAAAGAATTTATTATTCTAGAACGAACGGTAGAAGGCCACAAGATCCAAATTCGGAAAACTACAACAGGGAGGGTCGACCACCTGCACTTTCGCAGCATCGATAATAGATTTGCAATCTATAAAAATTCCTTCAAATTCAAATTCTCCAAAAGTTCAAATTACTTTAAATAATTTTGAAATCAAAGCCCTTATTGACACAGGTGCTTCAATAAATTTAGTGTCTACAACATTTTTCAAAACCCTGCCTCCGTCATAAAAAAAATATTAATTTTGGTTGTGGTTCTATGGTCATTGATACTCATGGGTTTGTGAAGGTTAAATATTCTATTCTTGAGGTCAAAATGGAGTCAGAATTCTTGGTCGTTCCTAATTTACCAGATTATTGTATTTTGGATTATTCATGGTTTTCCGAGCAGCAAGTTGTCCTGGACATGAACAGGCATTGTATTCATTTTCTCAAGTTTTAGAATTGCCATTAAATCATTTGGATACAGACTTACAAAATGAATATCAAGATATTATATCAGAATTTTCATACCTTTTCGATGACTCTTTAAAACGTCCAATCACTCGATCTACTCAGCATGAAATTCGTTTAAAATCAAATTCAATTGTAAAAGTTAAGCCATATCCTATGAGTAATCACAAGAAAAGAATAATGAATGCATAAATCGGTGAGATGTTTGCCGCAGGCATCATCGAACCGTCAGTCTCTTCGTATTCGAGTTCACCTGTTATTATAGAAAGAGCCGGAAAAAACCCAGATTCTGTGTGGATTATAGACGATTAAATGATATCACGGAAGACGAATATGTCAGACTTCCTAAAATTCATGAAACATTAAAAGAGATTGGTACTGCAACAGTTTTTACATCTTTAGACTTGCGGAGTGGCTATTGGCAGGTTGGCCTTTCAAATGAAACAAAACCATTGACTGCATTTTCAACTTCAGATGGACAGCATTATCAATTCACGGTAATGCCGTTTGGGCCGAAGAATGCTCCCAGTAGTTTCCAAAAGCTTATGTCTCAGGAAGTTTTAACTGGATTTTTGCACAAATTTGCGGTGGTATATTTGGACGATATCATTATATTTTCAAAAAATCATTCAGAACATAAAAAGCACTTGAGAATGATTCTAGAAAGATTAAGTGTACATCACTTCTTACAATGTTCACTGTCAAAGTCCAAAATTGCCACAAACCATTTGGACTTCTTGGGACATACTATTAATGGTCAAATAAATACACCACAAACCTTTCATTTGCAAGAAATTCATAACTTTGCTGCGCCGCATAATAAGAAGGAGTTGCAGTCTTTCTTAGGAACAGTAAACTGGTTGAGGGAATATGTTTCTCATTTGGCAGAAATCACTGTCTCTTTGACGGACTTACTTTCAACAAAGTCTAAATGGAAATGGGGTCAAATAGAGCAATTGGCATTCGAAAAAGTCAAAGACGCAATTTCTCAACCTTTGCAGTTGCATAGGCCAAATTTTGAATTACCATTTTGTTTACAAACTGATGCTAGTGAGGTCGGCATGGGTGCAGTGTTATTTCAGGGAGGCCTTAACGGTGAGAAACATATCATTTCGTACGCTAGCGCCAGACTCAATTATACAGAGCGAAAATATCATATAAATGAAAAAGAATGCCTTTGTGTAGTTTGGGCTATAAAAAAATACCGAATATATCTCGAAGATAGAAAATTTAAATTAATCACAGATAATCGTGCTCTTTTATGGTTGAATAAAAATTCTGATGCAAGAGCAAAACTTACACGCTGGTCGCTGCTTTTGGCCGAATTTTCATTTGATATCGAACATTGTCCAGGAAAATTAAACAAATTACCTGACATTCTTTCCAGAAATTCGAGGAATGAGACGATTTCTGAAGAGGTGACAGATTTGACTAGATTATTTCCTTCAGATAATGAAACCTCATATGTCAACATAACTCAATCAAATATTAACAATAGTACAGACACAGACGTTCTTGAAGTAAAACTGATTTCTCCAATTATTGACGATTCTCTTTACCAAGAATTTTCTAAAGCTCAAATAAATTCACAAAGAATACAGCAAGATATAAGTACCTGGAAATACATAGAACAAAACGGAACCGAATCTGATTCTGAACAACAGTTTTTTGAATTTTTATATTGTAAAAAATTACCTTTTGTTCAAGCGCAACGGAAATCAGTTGATCCATATAATGTCATTGACCGCGTTCTTTATTCTTATCACGATTCTCTTTTTAGAGAAATGAAACTTTTAACGCAATTTCAAGAGTTTATTATTGGCCGGAAATCAGAAAAGGTATTTCGAAATATGTAAAAAATTGCTTGATATGTAAGCTTGTTAAAGGTCGGAATTTACAAACACACGCAGCGTTAAGAGCTCATAGTTCAAATAATCCGGGTGAAATTTTCAGTATCGATGTTCTTGGTCCTTACCCTCAACTGTCACTGGAAATCGTTTTATAATTGTCGTGGAAGATATTTTTACTCGATGGATTGAGGCAAAAGTGGTTCATTCGGCTACAGCAATCGAAATTACCAAATTTTTGGACGCAGAGGTTTGTCCTAGGTTAGGGTACCTCGTAGAAATAATTTCAGACAACGGGCCACAATTTTGTTCAAGTGTTTTTCAAAAATATTGCAATCTTCACAAAATAAATCATTTTACGTCTGCAATATATCATCAAAGAGCAAACCCAGTCGACCGTAGAAATCAAGAATTGAAAAAAACTTTAAAAGCATTTTTAGCTAACAAAAATATCGAGCACTGGGACAAATATGTGCCCCGCGTTCTTTTTTGTTTAAGGAACAGAACAAATGCTGCAACCGGGCAATCTCCAGCAGAGAGTCTTCTTGGCTACTCTCTTCCGACTCCAGGAGACCGTAATCATCCAAATTTCAAAGTTCCCATACTCAACGATGGTCATATCAGAGAACAGCGGCTAGAAAAAATTAGAAGAAAGCAGAAAGATTATCAGAAAAAATATACCGAAGCCATGAAAGAACTCCAAAGTTTTAAAGCGGGTGACAGGGTAATTCAGAGATGTTTCAGAGATGAATGGCTTGTCATGGGAAGGCCCTTATGAAATAGTTACAAAACTAACTGACAGTGTATACATAATAAAAAGAGGCGATGCAGAGATTAAAGTGCATATGGATGATCTGCGTCCGCTTTCAGAAAAAGAACCGTTAAGTTTTGAAAACTACTGTTCAGATAGTGAGTCGGACGAATCTTTCGATGAAGACCAGAACCCTAATGATGAAAACGAACATTGCAATGAAGACCTGAATCCTAATGAAGAAGACGAATCTTTCGATGAAGACCGGAACCCCAATGAAAACCAACATTTCAATGAAGATCAGAATCCTTGGGAAGACGATGAAGAAGACGACTACGACAGATTATTTGAGCGTCTTGAACATCAAGAAGCAGAAGGTTCTGAAGTACAAAGCACTATACAGTCCAACGAAAATATGAAAAAAGTAAATAGTCAGAGCCATAATTTAGAACTATCTCACCAGGACAGGGAAATTGAAAACTTCCTTGTATCCCTTGACTGTGAAGAAACTCTACAGCTGAACCAACCTCTATATCAACCTCAAATTATGATAACAATCAATTAAGGCATTATCCTCTTCGACAACGAAAACCTTCTTCCTACTTACAAGACTATGCCTGTGAAGAAGACTAGTTTCTTTCGATTCAGTTTTACCATATCACCACACCACAATCAATTTGTAATTAGACGGATGAGCTATTTATAATTCATGTATTCCAATCATAAATAAAATGTAATTAGACGGATGATCTATTACAATAATTTTTATCCTGTAAACCTTTATAACTAGACGGATGTTCTGTTATAACCATATCAAAATTTTATTCTTCTACATTAATTAGCCAACTGTACCTAATTTATTTAAAATAAGCAACTATCGACTAGTCAAATTTCGCTTAGCATTAAAATGCTAGAACAACTTTAATTACGAAATAGAAACAAACTTACAAATCTTTATTATCCCTAAATTAAGAACAGAAAATGATCCAAAGATGACGAGACATTTTACGACGATCAACTACATGGAAATGACAAACATTTACAAACATTAATATGTTGTGCTTAATA
>JAEQML010082259.1:0-10892 GCA_016904865.1 Pissodes strobi
GGAATACCTGCCATCGTGCTAAAGAACTGCGCCAACGAACTAACACCTGTTTTTTCCAGGCTTTTTTCTCTTTCTTACAGAAAAGGGATTTACCCATCCTCTTGGAAAGTCGCTCGAGTGCAACCTGTTCCAAAAAAAGGCAAGAAAACCACGCCCTCAAACTATCGCCCGATTGCCTTGCTTCCAATAATCTCCAAAGTCATGGAACGTGTAGTCAACCAGCAACTACTCAAGTACCTCGAGAGCAACAGAATAATCAGCGATAATCAATACGGCTTTCGCAAAGAGAGATCGACAGGAGATATATTGGCCTATGTCACTCATATATGGAGTAGGGCAATTGAAAACTACGGAGAGTCTCGAGCGATTGCGTTGGATATTTCAAAGGCATTCGACAGAGTTTGGCATGACGGACTGCTCAACAAACTGCCGTCCTTGGGACTGCCCGCCTCTCTCTGCAGCTGGCTGGCCAGTTTCCTTAAGAACCGATCCCTACATGTTGCAGTCGATGGACACATCTCGGACACATTCACCATCAACGCGGGCGTGCCTCAGGGCGCAATACTTTCACCAACTCTGTTCCTCATCTATATTAATGACCTGCTGATCAAAACGAATAATCCTGTTTACAATTTAGATCTGAAATCCTTTACCAGCGACTGAGACTTATCACCGTCAAACGGAGCAGATTACAACAATTAATCAAGATCTGGAGAAAGCTTGAACTGGGAGGAAATTTGGTCCAGTTCAATCAAGCAAAAACCTAAGCAGCCACATTTACCAAAAAAGGCCAATACGGCGGGTCCTGACATTATTATGGCAGGATCGACCATTCCTTCATTCTCGTCAGTCGGACTACTGGGTGTCTTGGTCAACAGCAATATGTCCAGCGATGCTCACGTTGCTAACAAAGCAACATCAGCCTCGCAGAAACTTGGTGCGCTATTTCGCAACAAAAAGCTGTATACACCGCAGCAGCTGCTCTTACTCTACAAAGCCCAAATAAGACCGAGCTTTGAATATTGCTCACACATATAGGGTGCCGCACCTAAGCACATCCTAAAGCTGCTGAATTCCATTCAGAAGAGAGCTGCGAGTCTCGTTGGCGACTCGGAGTTGACCCGGGATCTGGATAGTCTGGAAAACCGCAGACATGTTGCCGAGATATCCCTGTTTTACAGATAGTTTCATGGCAGATGTTTCCAGGATTTGGCCCATCTCTTACCACCCCCCAGCAACGCCTGTCAGATGGTCACGACAGACGGCAAGAACGCACCCCTTCGTCGTACAACTGGAATTATCTAGAATATCACTTTACACCGACTCATTTGTCTGTGGCACTGTATCACTGTGGAACTCACTCTCAGGACATATTATGTTTACAACATACAGCTATTCAAGAGCCGTGTCAATCAACATTTTAACACACACATACTGCTCGTCGAGAACTATATGATCTCCCTTTAGTGTGTGTGCCACTGCCATAAAAAAATATATTATATTTTTTGAACGAGAAAAAAATATAGAAGTCAAGAAAGAGTAATAATAAATTATTTTACAAATTCAAAATATGTGGTACTTTTGCTCATGAATCTTACGCAAATTCTGAGAATTTCTTCAACTTTAAATAGAATATCTTATACTGAAGCATTGAAATTGGTCTTGGACTAAATACTGAATTAGAATTAGCTCTAATTATTTAGTTGATATTGCATAGGCAATTAGTATTGCAAATATTTATGACGTGTGTGCCTTTCAATTCAATAACTTACCTATACATATTGTCAAATGACTCTTCTTTATGACGCATATTTTCGGTTTCCCTCGTAGCCAAGGTCAAACTAAACTCATCTATTTTCTCTCCATGACTGATGTACATATCTAATATTAGCGTTTATTTTCAGTTTTATTGTTTCGTATGAAATCGCTAAAAATTCCAGAAGTGTTACGGCGCGGCGTTGGTACTACGATTTTGCAATTATTACTAGAAGTAGAACCGGATTAATATGACTCGTTAGGAAAGGATATAGTGCGTTGAATTACTTGTGCACCATGATTAAGTCAATTAACCGTTTCAGTTAAGACATGGCGTTGTACACTTATCTAACCCAATAAATCCATTTTAAACCACAATAATTTTCAAACTAGACCATGTCGTATTTATTTCTTCCTTAATTTTTGTCAATCAAAATTATCAGAAAGGCTTTGCTTTTAGAGGTTGGGTTTTAAGCTCAAGACGAAGCAGAAATGTTGATCTTCGGATTTTTCCGGCATGAATATTGCATTTTTATTCTTCTATTCACGTTTTTATTTGGGGATAAAAACTATTTCAGGAATCAGCTGAACAGTTATTTTCAATGCACTTGATAAGGTTTGCATCAGCATTTCATACATGATCGGCTGGGATGTCTTCACATGCTTGTCGTCTCCTGTTTTTAAAGTGAATAAGAGTTGAAGTCAATTTAGGTCAAATGTGGCCATTTAAGCTAAGATTTCAAGTGAACAAAACTGTATTTGGATATCTAAGAAAATAACTTACGATATTACACTCAAGCACTTCTAAAACCCAAAAAATCACTTATTCTAAAAGACTGAACACCTTAATGATAAATAATTATAACAAGAAGCAAAATAGGAATTAATTCTCTATTCCTTATTTTACATAAAGCAATATCTTTTTTAAATCGAAAGAAAATATCGTATTTTTAAATAAAGGTTATGTGTCGAACCGACTGTTGATGTCTCCATGCAAATTAACCAACCTGCAATGACGAAATAATAATCCAAAGATGAGTAACTAAAATACCGGTGAATGTTTACATAATTTTAGCGACAAAATGACCTTTAGTTCGTTGAATGTAATAGGTTATTCAAATGTATTTTTGTTTAATGTATTTATTTACGGCTTAGCTAAAATGGTCAATATTATATTAAAGTAATAAATTTACGAAATGAATTCTAGGTACAGGGTGGTCTATTATGGGATGACACCTTATCTCAGAATGTACAGGGTGTACCAAAAAAGAATTTTTTGTCATGCGCTCCCAAAAATAGCTATTTTACGGACTCATTTGAGTCCGTAAAATGCTTTCTTTTTAGGCCTAGTCCCTAAAAGTCGTCCTGGCAACCTTTACGGGCTATTCCAAAATTCCTCAATATGTCTAAATGTCAAATTTCGAATGACATGACAAAATTGTCAAATAGTTGCTACGATATCAAATTCTAAGCTAACTTTGTCGTACATTGTGATTTCAAAAATTATGGTAAATTTGCAAATTTAGGCATTCTGAAGAATTGCAAAAAGCGTATAAATTAAAATTAAATTTTGGGAGCGTATGACAAAAAATAGTGTTTGTCACACGTACCTAAATGAAGTTTTTCAGGACTCATCTGCTATTCCGGACTCGGCTAACGCCTCGGCCGGAAACAGCAATGATTCGTCCTGAAAAACTCCATTTTAGGTACTTGTAACAAAAATAACTATTTTGGATTTACTTAAACGTTTAAAATATTATAATTTTATATATACAGCGTGTTCATATTTTCGTGGGCAAGTATCAACTTGTTTATGTTAAGTAGAATACTCTGTATATTAAGGTACTTTTGAACTCCTCAGAGAATTCCATTTTTACATATAATATCCTATACCTAAATCTAACCGTCTTTGACATATTTTGAATTTTATGTCAAAAATGACGTTTGCAGGTCTAAATATAACTATCAATTTATCCTATTGAAATCCTTTATTATTTAATTGGAGTTAGTTTCCTTGTAGAAGAGGATTTAATTTAGTGGTCTATGTTGACATTTTTGTAATAAATAAATACAGGGTGATCAAAAACTAACATTAAAAATTTAAATGAAAAAATCGTTAAAGGTCTTTTTTTTAAATGGAAATCTATTCTTATAATTTTATCTTATTTAGCATTAAAAATAAGGGTGACTTTGTATAAAGTTATCTATTCGAAAAACTTGTAGTTTTTAAAATATTGTCAATTAAACATTTTTCTATGACGCCTCGCCATCGAAAAAAAAAACATTCGAGCACTACAGAAATGATACTATTTCTTGTCGTCTGGCAATACACCTACTTTAGTCGGGCGCAGCTGTTCTAGCAGACAACAGTCTTTCTTTTGCATCGCGTATGGTAACCTACAGTGTGAAAATCCCCACCGCATAAGTAGCCTCCTATTTTCAGACCAGCTATCGATCTATCCGTGGCAGTTTGTGTTAGAAGATTTGATGTGCACGTAGAAGACATTTTGATCTCTTGGATACACTGCACCTGATTACGTTATAATTTACAAATTACAAATATCGAATTTTAGCGTAGAGAAGAACACTACCAGTGGCCTGCGTTTTACATTTCTAGACACATTCTAGGAGGCTACTTATGTGGTGGGAATTTTAACACTAAGACAGAAAGACTATTGTATCTGCTACGCCGGCGAAAGGTTAATAACTTAATCCTCCCGGATGGGGTAATAAGTAGGTGTATTGTCAGACGACAAGAAATAGTGTCATTCCTGTAGTGTTCGATTGTTTTTTTTTGCCACGCCTAGCCGTCATGGCCAACGAATAACAAAACTTAAAAGCCGTATAGCATTTTTACAATAGAAAAATATTAAATGGCCAACATTTCAAAAACTACAAGTTTTTCGAATAAACAACCTTATTTTTAATGCTAAATAAGATAAATTTATAAACATAGAAGGCTTCCATTTGAAAAAATTACTTTTAACAATTTTTTCATTTAAATTTTTAATGTTAGTTTTTGATCACCCTTTATTTATTTATCATAAAAATGCCAACACAGACTACTAAAGCTGATCCCCTTCTACAAGGAAACCAACTCCAATTAAATAATAAAGGCTAGTCGCCATTAGGTGATCTATATACAATGTGTTCAAAAAGTTCCGAACCCCCTCGATATTTTTAGAAAGGCCGCCTCTGGTCAAAAAATATTTCAGATGAAAGTTGTAGAACTTTGTTAGATCTACCTTAAAAAAATATGCTAAGTATACGGGGTGCTTCACAATTCATTCAAAAAAACACAACTTGGGTTTATTCCGCGTTTGTGAAGCACCCCGTATACTTTGCATATATTTTTTAAGGTAGATCTAACAAAGTTCTACAACTTTCATCTCAAATATTTATTGATCAGAGGCGGCCTTTTAGAAATATCGAGGGGGTCCGGGACTTTTTGAACGCAGTGTATAAGTTATATACCTGCAGCTGCTTCACAATGTATTTCCACTGAATAACGAGCAACACCCACCATGAACTCTCACAGCCCTGCTAAAATCCACAGCGATAACAAATTGATTAAATTTAAGTGCAGAGAACTCACCCGGAGAGTACCAATGCTCATTAAGATAAAAGCAGTCAAATTTGTTGTCATTTAGGAGTACATCAAATTCTAAAAACTTATTTCTAATGCACTGAACATTTACATGTAAAATGGTAAAAACATTCTTAGCATTTTCTGTGTTGACCACGTTGGTAGAAGCCTTCGGATTCAAGGGTTCTGCAGCCGACGTCGTTCCAGATTTAGAAAATTGTTGACACGAACTCCACAAGACCAGGACTCTGGCTTCATCATTTTGTCTTTACTCTCCTTTGGCACTCCAAGTTTGAAAGAAGTGACCTGCTTGCTTTTAGTGGTCGTTTTCTCACGGAGGCTACCTTCAATGCCATGGCCCGTTAGATAAGAAATAACATCAGCAATCTCTGTTTTCCGCGATAGTCCAGAGACAAAAAAACAGGGAAATCTTTGTGCAGCCTCCAAGAGGTCCCCTTGTTGGTTTGTGTCTTTTATGGAAGAAGGTCTATTGTTTGTTTGAGGTCTCTCTTTACCTCTCCTGCTAACTACGGTTTGCCATTTATTTTATCTTCATTATCTCCTGTAGGAGGGCTGTTTGAGGTAAAGTCATCTATTGCAGTTTCATCTTTATTCTCATTATTGATGTTTATATATTTTTTTATATTTTCAAGCATATGTTTTATTAGATGTTCTGGTCAGGTTGAGGTACTCTCCGGTGGCCGCAGGTTTAGTCCACGATATCTTTGGGATTCCTTCAATAAGGCCTAAATGACAATTTGCATTATGCATGGTAGTTTAATATCTAGGTGGTAAATTACAGACCAGCTTTGTTCTAAACAAGTTTTTGAAATTGGTACTATTCATGCTATCGTGATAGTCACCGTTCTTTGACCCACTTCGAAACACTAGACTTGCTCCAAGATGATTCAAATGGCAAAACAAAAAATATTTTTTCTGGAGACCATCGGGATTATTTTCATTGCATGAATCTATATTATCTATATATGCTGTCTTCACGATATTTTCTTTGTAATCTTGACCATTTTTTTGCGGATATTAAACGGTCAATCCTTTAATACGTTCACTAACTCGGGAATGCTTGTGTTATGGTTTAAAATGCATTTTTGTTCATTGGTGAAGGACATGAATGGGTGCTATATGCACTGTTATTAAGATGAAATAATCGACTTTAATATAGGACATTCTTCTTAAAAAATGCCTAAGAATATGAAGAGGATCATTATGCTAATAATTTACCTGTAATTAAAAAATACAATCGAGCCAGTGTCTTTTGTCAAACTTCCACATAATAATTTTAAAAAGGCACATTAAGTAACCAAACAGCTTTTGCATTTAATATTTTAATAATAATCTTCATCATAAATGTGATGAGAAGCAGTGAATTGATACCTAAAAAGGGTGCGAATGGAAACATGCTGAAAAAGTCTATAATTTGTTGAAAATATTCTGCATATCAAAAACCGAGACAAATATAAGAAGATCATCACACTAGCGGATTGTTTTGTAGCCATTCCTCTATTTTTATCATCGCTACTTACGAGAACAATATTAATCTAAAACCCAAACTCACCGAATCACGCCTAAGCTAGCCCAAGCTAACTAAAAGGCACCCAAAATAACGGGAACGAACCAATCAAGCCCAAAAACTTTTAAAAGGCCTAATATAGATAATGTTCAATTGTTTAGCACATGAACATGCGCTTGTTGTATTCGAAACATTCATGTAAAGCATACTTAGGACTTTGAGCTTAATATTTTATTGGGTGCGCCAAAAGATCAATTAATTTAAGTAAAATATGTGTTTTATCCCACGCAACCTTGACTTTCATGAATTAATATAATAAGTAAAGGACAACGTTGATTAGTATTGTTTGGAAAAAATTATTTAGTGCTTATTACTTTCATATAAAAATGGAATAAGGTTAAATTTTAGGTGTCTGTAGAGATTATATTACAGATTAGTAATATTCAAACTTGAAATAATTAGTCAGCACTTTGCAGTTAATGTTTAAACCTGATTTATTGGATGGAATTTGGAAAATGAATATTACATTACTTTTAAATTTAAAATCATAGTCGTAGCAACAACGTTATTTGAACAAAGAAGAAAAGCCACAACTTAAAAGATACTTGTTGTATTTTGTTCATATTGGCTCCTAGCTAAAATTGTTTTAGTAGATAATTTATTATATTAAATATTTCAAATTTTATTAGCTTCATGTTTATATTGAGTGTTTTATTAGATTATTAAAAAAGCTTATTGATATGGAAAGTACTGAAGCTCTATGTAGTGAGGTCTAATTTAAAATGCCGAATAAGTTTTATGACAAAAATGTTTCTTCAATTTTTTATAATATTATATTTAGGTATTTGCCTTCAACCTTCTATCGCCAGTCATCCTCATCCTAAATTTTCAAATGGGAATGTATCTCTTATAGGGGCACATAAAAAAGCTTTTTAAAAACGGATGCGAATGATATCAATAGAAGATTATTATTTCGTTTTTAGGCCATGCAGGTGTTTGTATTAATCTATTTTAATACCAATTAAATTACAAGTTTCGCATAAATTAAAATGAAGTAATTACAAACAGTCTTTTTGTGGTTTGCCTAATCTGATTTGATTAAATCACATTAGGCCCTCTACTTACATACCCCAAAGCTATGGTAAAAACCATCAACGGAATTACATATACCTTCGACGTGGTTATTTATCTCAATATTTTCGGGTCCGTTTCGTTACTCTCACACCAAGGTAGGGCCATCTTGCTGAGTCTGGATCTCTTTCACTGGGAAAAATAACTGCTATTGCAACTATCAACTCGAAAGCCAGAAAATGTAAGCAGCGATGAGGTTTACTTCAAAAAAGTATGGTTCCAAAATTTTCCCGTTGACTACGCCAGCCCCCACATTAACTTTTTTTAGGATTCTGAATAGGTGCTATTTTGATACGCAAAAGGCATCAATACCGGACGGAATAGCTCCCATCGTGTTAAAGAACTGCGCCAACGAGCTAACATCCATTTTTTCAGACTTTCTTCTCTATCTTAGTGAAGAAGGATTTACCTATCTTCTTCGAAAGTTGCTCGAATGCAACCTGTTCCAAAAAAGGCAAGAAAACCACTCCCTCAAACTATCGCCCAATTGCCTTGCTTCCAATGATCTCTAAAGTCATGAAACGTGTAGTCAATCAGCAACTACTCAAGTGCCTCGAGGCCAACAGAATAATTTAGCGATAACCAATTTAGCTTTCACAAAGAAAGATCGACAGGAGATATATTGGCCTATGTCACTCATGTTTGGAGTAGGGCAATTGAGAACTACAAAGAATCTCGAGCAATCGCGTTGGATATTTCGAAGGCATTCGACAGAGTTTGGCAAGACGGATTGCTGAAGAAACAGCGTTTTTCGGACTGCCAGCGTCTCTCTGCAGCTGGCTTGCCAGTTTTCTTAAGAACCGATGTCCGCACGTTGCAGTTGATCGACACATCTCAGACACATGCACCATTAATGCGGGAGTACCTCAAGGCGCAATACTTTCACTAACACTGTTCCTAATCTATATTAATAGCCCGCTTACCGAAATCAGTAATCCTATTTCCAGTATTGCAGATGACAGTACCCTTGTTTCCCAATTTAGATCAGAAAAACCTTTACCAAAAACTGAGACTTATCACCGTAGACAGAAGCAGATTCCACAGGGTCTGGGAAACTTCGAACTTGGGGCGAGAGGAATTTGGTCCAGTTCAATGCAGCAAAAACCCAGGCAGCCATGTTTAATAAGAAAGCCAATACGGCGGGCCCTGACGTCATTCCTTCATCCTCGTCATTCGGACTACTGGCTGTCTCGGTCAATAGCAATATGTCCTGGCATGACCACGTTGCTAACATCGCAAAATCAGTCTCGCAGAAGCTTGGTGCGCTATTTCGCAACAAAAAACTGTATACACCGTAGCAGCTGCTCTTGCTCTACAAAGCGCAAATAAGACCGTGCTTAAAATATTACTCACCCATCTGAGATCCCGCACCTAAGTACAACCTAAAGCTGCTAGATTATTTTTAGAAAAGAGCTATACATCTCGTCGGCAACTCAGAGTCGGCTCGGGATCTGGGTAGTCTGGAACCCCGCAGACATGTGGCCTGTTTTACAGACATTTTCACGGCAGATGTCCTTAGGATTTGGTCCGCCTCAGCAACGCCTGTCAGACAGTCCTAGCCGGCAAGAGCGCACCCGTTTGTCGTACAACTGGAAACACCTAGAAAATTGTTTTACAGGGCTCCGTTGTCCGGAGCACTGCATCACTGTGGAACTCTGTTTCATTCAAATTACAACTTACCGCTATTCAAGAACCGTGTCAATCAACATCTTCGCACACACCGCTCGTCGAGTTACATAGTATCTCCCTTTAGTGTGTGTGCCACTGCCACAAAAAAGGCGCCTCCCATAATTGTCTTCCAAAAGTTCTGGTACAAAGTGTAGCTTAGAAATATGGAGGATTATTTTCACTTCTTAAAAATCTATGTGGCGTAGATTTAGAAGCATCGTTATCTAGACCTTGGTGGCCCCAAAGAAATAGTGGAGCGGCTTTTCCTGAATGGATAACGGTATATCGATTTTTTATCTTCATTTAATATTGGTAGCCGCCCACTTTTCGGACAATCGTTGGCTGTACCGTGTTCTTCAAATTTATGAAATATTCTGCTTACAGTTGACTGGGAAATTTCTGTTTCGGGATATTTTGCATTAAATCATTCACACACTTCGCTTTGATTTCTTATTTTGTCTGCCAGCACCAAGGTTTCAATACGTTGCCTCTCTTACAACACCACCTTTTATTGTCAATAATTTGAACACTAAACACCCAAAATTATTATTAATGGTTCTTGCATTTACATCACCCGAAGAGATAAGAATAATAAGAAAACACAAAAATGCCCTTCTTTGTATATTTGTCTTGTAATTACTGTAAACTGCTAGAAACATTTAAACTACTAATTATCTATCACCCTGTCCTAAGTTTGAACTTGAACTTGGAAAATATTATATAAACATTCAACTTAATCCATAAACAACGCGAGCGAACAGCGCATGCAATTATGAACCTTAAAGTTGCAATGGTTGGCAGATTTTATGATATAAATAGTCAAGCGGACCATCATTCCGGGAGGCTTTTGTCTCTCACCTATTCTGTTCATCTATTGCAGTCCACAGGGAGGAGGTAGCTGCTCTAAACATTTCCTAATCTTCAGACCCAACTCGGGAAGTGCAATTCCCAGGAACGTATTTCTTGGGGGATACATGCCTAAAAAGTACCAAAGTCAAATCTACGATAGATCTGTCTAAATTCTAAGTCAAGTGATTTTTTAAGTTAAATAGTTATAGTGCCTTAAAGCGCCGAGTAAAATTAGGATAAACCAAGAATCTTAAATAATTATCTCATGAAATAACCAAACCTAACCATAAATTAAAACACAACACCGCTCTTAAAGAACTTTATTATAATACAGGGACTAAGACCTCTAAACAATTCAAACCAATCGAAGGGACA
>JAEQML010082260.1:0-10892 GCA_016904865.1 Pissodes strobi
CAGCTTGTAGAGGAGAAAAAGTGGCAATAATAATGTGACATTTATTTTACTTTATCTCTTCAAACAAAGGCAGGAAAAAATATAAAATTAATAGATTATTTTGGTTTTTTTTTACGGATATCTCCGGAAACAGACGGAATTTTCTAAATTTCTCGAAGGCATGTCAATCACCCTTAAATTGCGCAACTTTGCCCCAATTTAACCGCCCTTGTACCTCTTACGGCTTTCGAGATACCCATATAAATAAACGAATTTGTAGCATGCTGTATATCCCATCGGTGCGGTGGAAAGATATTAATCCCCGTTAAATAGTTTTAGGCTTGTTCTCCATTGCTGCTTAATAGTAGCTAAAAAATTGATGGTGGTAGGTTCAATTCTATACCTTTCTATTACGGCCAAGAGCCAAGAATGGGACACACTATCAATAGCCTTTTTGTAGTCGGAAAGCTGGCTCAGGTACCTCGGGTGTACCTGCTCGTGCAGAGAAAGTTGTTAAAATAACCTTTCTACGCCACTGAGTCATTACTGTTAATATTATTACCTCTATACATTATTTCTTTATCACGGATGTTTTCTAGTTGTACTTGAAACATTCCAGAATCGTTTCGAATTTCATGGCAATGGTATGATTTTCTTTCTATCAGATCTTCCCTGGTGTGAATATATAAGCCTCTTTAAATTTTCCGATAAAAATAAATCCCATGGAGTCACGTCGGGCAAGTTTGATTAGTAGTCCGTCTCGGGTGAAGCCGGCTTCATCCTTGAACAAAACAATACTAGCAAAATTTGGATTTTGCCTAAATCGTTCCAAAAACCAATTTGCGTAATTGACTCTTCTAGGAAAATGAGCGGGATGCATTTCATGTACCTTTGGTGGGTGGAAGGATCTCATGAACAAGCATAAGCTTGAACCGACAGGTTTCTTACTATTAGAGGAATTTTCAGCAATTTCATCCAGTATTTTCTACTCTAACTGAGGTTTTCTTGCTCTTCTAGAAGGTCCTTCTCCACCACGCCAACAAAACTTCCTAAAATGGATTAGCAAAAGATCAGCTATTTTAGGCATTTTTTTATTTAATTTGAATTTTTATCTGTTCCACTGTCAAAATTTTGGCCCAAGGAGTGTGGTGGCAAGTCCGTTTTTGACTTCCCTGGCAATATAAAACATCTTCTGTAATATGGTTTTGTAAGACTATGACCTACATAAAATATAAAATTTGTATCTCCGTTAAGGGGCACTTTGGGATTTTATTCTAATTATTAAAAATGTTTAAGTTATTTTGACCTCCTTTGTATGTTTTCGACAGTATGCAATCTACTTATCATGTATAATTTGAACTGTGATTTTTGGATTAATTTTGCCTCTCGATTAAATCAGTTTGGACGAAATGAGCTTTCGATGAACAGAGTTCGAAAAATTGAGCTCTGCTAAGTTAGCGGATACGCAGAAAAATATTCTGTATAGACGACGCCAAAAGATATTGCTTTAAGAAATAATATTTATTTGAAAATAATTTACATACCATATCGACACTTTCACCTACTGTGGCGTTTCGAAAAATAATAGGACTGTTACTGTTATTGGCATCCATTTCTATGTATATCGATAAACATATGAATGTTATATTATAATATAAGAAAGTCTAACAGCTTTTTCGTCACCAGTTTGGGGGGCGCATGGTAAACGTGCGGGGACCGTTTTGATTTCCCTAGGAAGAATCAGACGTCCAGCCGGGGATTTGAGCCTCAAAAAGCCGTGCATGTCCAAGATTTAAATGTTCGTGAACGTCCAGCCGGTAGTGTTCGAGCCTTAAATAAGCCGTGCATGTACAAGTCGGAGCCTCCAGGAGTATATACTCGACGTACTGGAGGGTCTAAAAATAAAGTCCGCCAAGGTGTAACCAATCTGGATGTGTCGCTCCAGCTCTTGCTAAGCCCGTGCAGGGCTCTTTTCTGGGTAATGCGGTAAATGCGTTGTCGCGAAGCCCACGATCAAACGGCAGCAGCATAACATATGTTTAAACTTTAATCAACAACTTTGTTGATATTATGACTTAATATTAATAATTATGCAGAAAACTAAAAAGGTTCAGGTCGCCCAAGGGAAGCCGACATCATCTGTTAAAAATAACATTACAACATTTAGAAAGAGAGGGAAAAATCAGTCCAAGAATTTGGACCGAGTTCGGGACAGCAAAATATTCGTACATAATCGTTAAATACAGTAAATGACCGCAATAGTACGAAAAAAAAGAAGATACATAAATGTAATTAAATAGATTGTACCAAGTCTGGTACAGATAATACTTATACCATATTGATAAGACAGTTCAAGTGTGGCCCATATAATAAACAAAAAGCCCTAAAATAAACTTTAATGAAAAATCATACTAAACAAATTTGACAAATAAATGGTCTGAACGACCGGCGACCTTCCAATATTATTATCAAATAGAAAGCATAACTCCTCCTCTATTTTAATAATTCAAGTGAAACAAGTTCAAGTATGGTCCACATAATGAACAAAAAGCACTAAAATATACCTTAATGAAAAATCGTACTAAACAAATCTGACAAATAAATGGTCCGACCTTCCAATAATAATATCAAATAGATAGCATGCCCCCTTCTTTATTTTAATAATTCAAGAACAAAGTTCAATAAGGTAATAACAATGAACGAAAATATGACGTAATCGGCATTCCATAACGCAATCTGATGGCTCCCCTTAGCAACGAAAACTAATAATAAACAAAACTAACCCCTAACAATTAACAACGGCATTTCCCGGTTTAGTGTCTAATCAATAGTTGAAATCAATTACCCACACAAATCACTAGAAGCTAACTGCACGATCGATGATTATAATTAAAGATAAAACAATAATTTCCCATTGCATCAATTCTAACTTCGGTAATAGAATAAATTCCATGAAATTAGCAGTTTTGGCATTAGTAGCAACCTGTTGCGGTAGACAATAGATGCCTTTGATAAAGCAAGATAATAATCAATAGTTAAAATTTACACCCCCTGCTAATCCGCTTCAGAAAGGTCAAATAAATTAAACTGCTTAATTATCGAAAATCTACATTAAATTTCGTCGGAAATAAAATGAAAACGATTAATTGGTCAATCGCGAGACCCAGTGAATAAATAATAATGACTATTGCATTAATTAAAATGACGTCACGCCGATCAATTAAGCTACTAAATCGAGTCCGATATAAATAAAAAGCGAAGTAATACACAAATGCAATTAATAAAGACAAGATGAAAGCAAAACACCTGCAATTGATAAAGAAAACTTACCTCATAATAAGAGGGCAGAACGACGCTACACAAAACGCCAAATACCACAATGGCTTCCGACACTAGACAAAGCAAATTCCGAAATCCTCGTCTGGCGTGTTATTCCCCCATCTACAGCACTAAAACTATCGAAAACAAATCGAAATGGCCGATACGTAAATGTCTACGTTGTTTGTCGATAAAATCCAACAAGGATGACTGGGCTTAAACCAGATTTAAATAAATCGACAAGCCAACGGGAAAGCTTGACTAGAAAGAGTCGTACCTTACGTAGCAAAACAAGGCGTCGCGTCGTCGCTCGCTTAGCAAAGTGAATTTAGCGCGCAGGAATTTACATTGCGACGTTTCTCGACGGACCAATAAAACGGGTCCCTCAATATAATGCGAGAAAGATGTAAAATCGAATTAAATATCGAATTTTAATGTCGTACTACGAGCGGAAACCGGAATAGTACCAGGAGTCAGGAGCATCCTAAAAATGCACTAACAACAGGTTAAAGTTAGCGACCAAAACGGAATGTCACAAACTAGATCAGTTGTGTATACATACAGGCAGTAATTTTAATTAAATTGAATTATAATGGAAGTGGAATAGATAAAGAATGATCGAACAATTGTTAGGCACGTTTAGCTATAACGGAAGTAACAATATAATGTACAAATGATGAAAAGATCAAAATCAATTTCAAACAATTTAATAATAAACACGATAAGGTATCTTTCGTATCATCATACTAGTAATAAAAAGTCATCAGGATAATATTTATTACACCTAAACCTCGTGCGCGTCTACCATGGTATAAACCTTAACAAATCAGCTATGAATTACCTACCAAACGTAAAATTGTTATAATCGGACAGTTCATCAGTAAGAACGATAATGACCACGATATATATTAAATTGTAAGAATAGGGAAATTTAATATAAAAAACTATGAGCATTAATCGATCCATACTAGTAAGTATAGCAGATATTTATATTAACATTGGTAAGCAACCTAAACAGTTCCTAAAATATTTATATCAATACAACACAGAAAGAAGTTAAACACGCAAACTAATACAATGCTGAAGATACTAATATCACGCCAATAACATTAAGTAGAAGATCACAAACTTACCCTATCTGGTCTCCGCCGATATCACCCCCAGCCGTCTGCATGTAGGCTGAAGGCGCCTTGGGACCCACCCATAAACTCTCAGTGGCATTTGATTCATTGAGGTATCTCGCTCTAAATAAAAACTTTAGGACTTAATATGCCAGTAGGATTTTTGTAGGTGATGAGGAATGGGAGCAAAGCTCTCTCCTGCAGGCACCCCTTGAGGAAGGCAACGGCGTATTTTGTTCCGGAATCTACAGCACGTGTCCAGTTTCCAAAAGAAATCTTGACCTTAGACAAAATCCAGCCAATCCAGAGTTAATTAATTTACTACACCAAACTGGTAACTATGCCAATAATTTAGCCCTAAATAAGAAATTCTTAAACTTTTAATCAGGCTTACGCACTACTACCTCACTCTTTGGAGGGTTTACGAAGAAAGACCACGAAGTCAAGTTGAAATCGTCAACCTTGAACGCCAAGTTTAATGATAAAGGGTCAGAAAAAATTCGACCATTAGATCAGTTTTATATTGTCCTACGACAACACGTAAAATACAACAAGACGGTTGCCACTAAATTTAATAACATCTTCAATATGTAGAAAAACGTTCCTAAACCTATATGATATTATGTATGGCTGGTAGGACAAAGAAAACCGACGATAAAACCATTATACACAATGGCCAAACAAACTGAAGCCACCTCATTCCGGCCTGCGGCCATTCTAAACTTCTGGCATCAAAAACGCTAAACGCGTAAATCCGCGGCGTGATAATTCAGGTTTAAACGCCTGTGTCTCTGTTGGAACCAGCTGCAAAGCAGCCCAAATTCAGGGAACACAACGCAACCACTAAATCATCTTGCTTGCGTACATCATCAAGCTTGGTCCGCAAAATCTCACGAGGATCGCTAGAGAAACATGTACACCTGACAAAATTCCAAGGGTACCACTCAATAGGCAACCAACATTTATTGGCAAGTCAGCAGTGGCTGTCTCATCCGACCTCTAAAGGTTATGATATCAGAAATAAACGTTGACTGAATTTTTAACATTTCTTATTAAATATTGAAACAAATGCAGGAAAATAACCGACAAACTCCGAAACCAATATTTCTCACATCCATGAGTCTGTTTTAATGTGTATTATCACGGAGGAGGTGATTATCCGGGAAGGTAAGAGAATTATTATTGAATGTTTGAAATTGCACTGCTATAAATGCCTATAACTTTGAAGGTTTCCCTCGAATGATGGCCAAAATACGACACGATTTATTGATTGATTATGTGCTAAGCCAGTGGAAAGGTTCATAAAGCCCGATCGATCCCATCAAACAACCCGAGAAAATCAAGTTACGTATACGACCATAGAACTCTCAATTTTCCCTGGAACGGCTCGATAAAGGCTAGGGTCATACCATGCTGGTATCTAAACTAGTAAGTAGTATTATATTTAACTTGACGGACTAGCATAAAATCTGTATGATTAAAGGTGATATAACTGACTTTACTTAACGTCTATCTGGTACATGTTTCTATACTAAATGACATGTAACAACTTCAAACCACCTCATACCCTCAAGGGAAACAAAAACAAAGCTTTCTATTATTTCCCTAATCTTTTCTTTCTATAATCCTTTAATGGGTTAGGTTCTAAAAAATGTGAACCAATTTCGTCATGACGTCATTACTTCGTCACGAGAATTCACGGTTTTTAAACAATTTAAAACATATTCAAGTAATTTGTTAGCGAGAAACCAGTTGAAGTATCTTTAAAATAAAGTGATCTACGAAATCTCTCATTATGAAAGTTTCCAACATCGAAATATCTTACTCACTGAAGTACAATCAGTTTCTCATTAGAGACTAAACCCTCAGCTAAGCTTTCTTGACAGCTTAGATGAAAATGCATTCCGTTTGGTATAATAGGGCAGGATTTAAAATTAAGCCAGCATTTGAGAAGTTTACAACTAGGTTCAATATTATTTTATCTGAAATTAAACGATGATCTCTCACGACACATTTCCTAAATGATTCACTGGATTTTATCTAAATGATCCGACCAGTTTTAAATGTGATAAAATGTCTGTTAAACTTTTTCGCGCGATGAAAATTAATAATTAGTCACCATTAAAAAATAAACTATTAAGGGCTTCTTTTAGTTTGTTACAAATAAACAGGTGTTGGTTATTGGAGATATAAAGACGAAATTTACGAACATTTAACTAAAAGATTCGGACACAAAAATAACGTCTTCGGGGCTCCCGATAAAATTGCTTGTAAATTGATGCATATTTTGCAGTCCTTGTAATGCTGAGATGGAATGCGAAGTTTGCTTCCTATAAATAGGATGTTCATATATGTAAAGTTAATAAAATAAACTTTGATATCGGTATTATTACTGGATTTAAAATATGATACGACTTTAATTAGTCGAAACAGGATTTATTTAGCAAAATGTCTCGGATATCACCATTACGCTATTATTACGGCCAAAGACTGAACCTTTGCATATAAGCTTTGTGTTTGGCTGATAAGCCCTAATGTGCCCATATTTCAAATAAGTTTGATACAGGTTTGCTTTTTCATCTTCTGCTTGTCTTTTAAGTTGTGGGAAAGCCGCAAGAATATTTCATGTTTCGATTCATGTTGGATCGCGATTTTAGGAGAGTAGGTCGCAAGATCGCTCATTGCACAGAACGTCTTCAGGCAGCGACAAAGCCGCGAGCTGAACGTGTGCTAAACCTATATTATTCGAAGGTATTTAGCAAGAAAAACGGCTCAACTTAGTTTGAGTCTTTCACTGTTAAGTCGCTATAGGACTTCTTTGTCCTTCTGATGAGATCAGGAAAAGATCGAAAGCGACCAAAGCCCAAAACCGGCCAAAGAGTGAACCTTTGCATATAAGCTTTGTGCTTGGCTGATAAGCCCTAATAGTTGTGCCCATATTTCAAACAAGTTTGATACACGTTTGCTTTTTCGTCTTCTGCTTGTCTTTTCAGTTGTGCGAAAGCCGCAAGAATATTTCATTTTTCGATGTATATTGGATCGAAATTGTCGGAGAGTAGGTCGCAAGATCGCTCATTGCCCAAAACGACTTTAGTCACACACAAAGCCGCGAGGCGGCCGCATTTGACTAGTTGGACGTGTGCTAAACCTACATTCTTCGAAGCTATTTAGGAAGAAAAACGGGTGAACTTAGTTTGAGTCTTTCACTCTTAAGTCGCTATAGGACTTCTTTGTCCTACTGATGAGATCAGGAAAAGATCGAAAGCGACCAAAGCCCAAATCAGGCCAAAGACTGAACCTTTGCATATAAGCTTTGTGTTTGGCTGCTAAGCCTTAATAGTTGTGCCTATATTTCAAACAAGTTTGATACAGGTTTGCTTTTTCGTCTTCTGCTTGTCTTTTCAGTTGTGGGAAAGCAGCAAGACTATTTAATATTTCGATATAATTATAGTATCCGTTGTACTATGGAATTTAAAGAGCATTGCTGTCTTTTTTATACGCAAATAATAGATATCAGTGTCTATCAAATCCGATTAAAATTCCCTTTGTTTTTAAATATATTTTTGATTATTATTGTGTGATTCTCAAACAAGAGCTACTATTATAATTATTTTTATACAAACATAGCAGTAAAAAACCTATTTTAATATGTGAATTTATTTCAATATTCAAGATTGCATGATTTGAACCAGCCGAACACTCCACTTTGATCAGGAAGTTGAGGAAGGTAGGATATTCGGTCACATCTTGGTTTCTGCTACGATAACGAGAAGTGTTTTGAAAACGTACTTTGCATTTTTTTCTTTACTTTTCGGTTTTAGTAGCATATTTCTCACACATATTGTGTAGGAAAAATAAATCAATTGAGTTTCATAATTCAGCCGTGGTATTACTGGAAATTTCTTTTAAATTAGAATCTGCCATTATGCACGTGGAATTGCATTCAACTTGATATTATTTAATCTTAAACTTATCGTGTATGGCTTACATAAAATATTAAACTTTTGATTAAAAAATTAGAGTAGCAAAGGTAAATCGCTGGTTGTTCCCTTGGAGCTTTGTAGCTTGGTTAAGAGGCACGTTGGGTATAAAAAAGGCTATTTTGACATTCTTTATATTATGCTTCCGAGATTATTCTATATATTTATCGAACACCATGCAAAATTTGAAATGTGTTTTATTTTTCATTAATTTGACCTTTAGAATTTAGAGAACAGGAAACTCCAATAGCTCGACATAAATATAGTACCCGTTGTACTATATTTCAAAATCGCTGCTGTTCTTTATTTTATTTGCAAATAATAAATGTCAGTGGTCATCAGATCAGGTCCGATTAAAATCCTTTTTGTTTTTAAATATATTATTTGAATATTATTTTCCAATTTTCAAACAAGAGCTAATATTATGATTATTTTAATGCAAACACAACAGTAGAAAAACTAATATGTCAATTTATTTCAATATGCAATATTGCATGATTTGAATCAGGAACAGGAAGTTGGGGAAGGTAGAAAATTCGGTCATATCTTGGTTCTTGCTACGACAACGATAAGTGTTTTGAGAACGTACGTTTCCATTTTTGTTCTTATTTTCGGTTTTAGCAGTATATTTCTCATTCATATTGTGTAGGAAAAATAATTCGATTAAGCTCATAATTCATCCTTGGCATTACTGAAAATGTCCTTTAAATTAGAATATGACACTATGCACCTGGAATTGTATTCAACTCATATTTTTAAATCCTAATCTTTAGCTTATTGTGTCCCATGAATTATTTTTGTTAAATTCATGCCTGGGGCATGGTATCTTTTGCATATACATTTTTTAAACATTTTATCTATTCTTAATATTTTGTAGTCGGACGTTGAAACTTGACGCTTCGTGAAGTAGGAGAAAGGACCCCATTTTTACATAAGAACGACAGATATTGAATGATTTTTAAACACAATCCAAATAATAGAACATTTTTCGCCTATTGGGTGTGGTTAAGAAGAGCAAGTAAATGGAGTTAATAGTATTATTAAAAGCATGCTCATAACTGGTTATGGCTATTGTTATTTCTATGTAAGATTTAAGAGATTTATTTCAGAATAACCATCACTTTCTTACAGTTTTACTTTTATGTATTTCAATATTTGTGTGGTAACATTTTTATTTACATACATACCTCTGTTAAGTATTATTTAAAAATCTTGGAGTCTAATATTGTAAAACTTACCAACCCCCAGTCTATGTATTACCTTCTGAAAGTCGGCAGTCAGACACGTGATCATACAATTTTTTACAAACCTATTTCGACCCATCCATTATCCATTACGTTGTCTATTTAGTATCTCCCAAGTTATTTTAGAGTTTGGAGCCGCAAAAGTCGTTTGTGTTTTTCTTTGTTGGAAACTATTGTTTCCTTTTTTTATCTTACCTTAGCAATTAATACACCAAGAACATTTAGTACATTTATTAAATAAACGGAACCAGTGAGCACATGTTAACATAAAACAAATCATAATAAGTGAAGAAAGAACATCTTAATTTCCTTAAGGCTCAAAATGAACATAGATAAGTTAAGTCCTTTTGTTAAGCTCTAATTATGCCACCCTTCATAACTTGTAGTAACATCCAGGACCGTAGTACTTAATATGTACCATTTTTAATTCATGAAGCAGTTCACCTATTAATATATTAGTCCAGTAGACGGAGAGCTGGCTACGTGCGCGAACGGGTCACTCGGTAAAGTCTAAATTTAGTCAGTTACAGGTTCGGTTGTTACCGACATAGCTAGTGGCAGGCCGTCAGAAGTCACCCTGGAAGTAATAAGTGAGGGTAGGGAGTTGAACATGTAATTTTTTTATGACAATTTTTTGATTTACAGTGCTGAAAATTTGCATCAGTATTGAAGATGATATAAGAAAATAGGGAAAACATTGTCAGAAGTCTAGGCGGAAGATAAAGGGCCGTCAAAAGGCGCATATGTTGCGAGCATTTTCGCAACAATTTTGTCGCTAGGTACACTTCTGACATTTTGTATACTTATTCTATGGTTCAAAATGAAATTGCCTGCAAATCGTCAGAAGGCTAGGTGGAAGAATAACGGAGATATTATCGGAAGTAATTGCACAAGTGCATCAAAATTACCGATAATTTTGCATGACAGTGTGTTGTCTAAAAACCGCATAAGTTCATTTTCATATTTTGAAGAAAGAGTCCGACACCAACGGCGGAGGGCTCTTTTCCAAAATATGAAAATGACCGAATGCAGTTTTTCTAAGACAACACGCTCGAATGCAAAATGATCTGGTTATTTAGATGCACGAGTGTATTTCGGGGGAATATTTCCCGAAGCGAGACATTTTAAAAATATGTTTTTTTGACTTTGACGTAATTTATAAATTTTCCCTGTCATCGTAAGTTTACAATGGAGTTTACAATGGAATTACCATAGATACGTACGATGCAATTATCGCCGTGCTCTTTCGG
>JAEQML010082261.1:0-10892 GCA_016904865.1 Pissodes strobi
CGACCAAATAGTGGAAAAATGCTCGTCAATTGACTTAAGGAAAAAAAATGTTAGCTACTGGAGACGCAATTACGCTGAATGCGATTATTACCGAAGCAAATTCCATGGAGACCATCGAAAGACAGCTCACAGTCGTTAGAGAAACGTCGACGCCGATGTCAGCCGATTATCAGTCTATCAATTATCAGACCAATCAAGAGCCAGAATACCATATAGGAAAAAATGTTCACGGTACGGAGGAAAAACCGGGTAAGCACAAAGGCCCAGCCATGGAATTTGTTTGTGGAAAATGTAACTTCAAAGGACACTTTGCAAAGTTCTGTCAATCCAAAAGAAGATTTCAGCCTGCAAGTAAACCGCATACGTTATCATGATACAAGAGGTTTAAATCAAGACAACCAAGTAGGGAAGGAATGGATAACGTTTCTGAAAATGAAGAAGCGGAGTACGTTTTTCATATCGATGGCGATGACGTAATTAGCTGGGAAGAAGGTGGGATTTTCATTAATATGTTAATTGATTCAGGAATTAAGTCAAATATTATTTCCGATTGAACTTGGGCACAGCCAAAAAAATCAGGCATTTCAGTAACCAATCAAATTAAATGCCCAAACAAATCTCTCTTTGCTTATGGATCAAAAGACCCCTTGCATATTGTGGGTTCATTTGAAGCTATTATTAAAATTGGTCCTAAGAAAGAAAAGGCAACCTTTTATGTTATTAGAAATGGCAGGAGAAATTTGTTGGGGAAAAACACTGCGATTTCTTTAGGCCTTCTTAGGGAAGGGTTAGATATAAGTAATATTCAAATTGAACCTTTTCCAAAGTTTAAAGACGTGGTGGTAGAAATCCCTATTGACGATTCAGTAAAACCAGTTAGGCAACCATATAGAAGAGTACCTATTCCGTTGGAGTCAAAAATAAATAAAGAACTAGAAGAACTTATTGACTTAGATATATTAGAAGAAGTAAAAGGACCATCGGAATGGGTATCTGCCATAGTGCCAGTTTTGAAAGAAAACGGTGATGTAAGGATATGTATTGATATCCGTAAAGTCAATAAAGCTATACTTCGGGAAAATTATCCACCCCCACAATGGACACACTTTTACCAAATTTCAGAAAAGCCAGATTATTTTCCAAATTAGATATCAAAACGCCTTTCATCAAATAGAAATATCGCCAAGGTCTCGAAACATAACTACGTTTATTAGTAGTAAAGGTCTTTATAGATATAAAAGGCTTCTGCTTGGGATAAATGCTGCACCAGAAATATTCCAAAAGAATCTTGAAAAATTATTATTGCCATGCCATGGCGCTGTAAATTTTATAGATGATATTCTGGTTTACGGAAGTAATGAAAAAGAACATGATCAAAGGTATCAATTTACACTTAGAGCTTTAAATGAAAATAACGTGCTGCTTAACAAAGATAAATGCATTTTTAGATCGAAACACATACAATTTCTTGGTGATATGTTATCCCCAACAGGAGTACGACCTTTGGAAAACTATGTTAATGTAGTTAAACATTTAGGAAGCCATTAACAATTTATGAAGTACATAGCTTCTTAGGGTTAGTTAATTTCATTGGCAAATGGATACCAAATCTAGCTGCATTAACCGAACCTTTAAGGAAACTACTCAGACCTTAAACTAGGGAAACATTCAAATATAATAAAGCACTGGGGAAACGACCAGATAAAAGTTTTTGAAAAATTAAAAGAATCACTCTCTAAAATTAGCACATTAGGTTATTACGATCCTAACGATAGAACTCAAGTCGTGGCAGACGCAAGTCCGGTCGGGTTAGGAGCCGTTTTAATTCAGTTTAATAAAAATGAACCTAGAATAATTGCTTATGGGAACAAAAGTCTTACGGAAGCCGAAAAGAGATATTGCGAAACCGAAAAAGAAGCCCTAGCACTGGTCTGGGCCGTCGAACATTTCAAGATATATTTATATGGTAAAGAGGGGTTTGAACTTGTCACTGACCATAAGCCTTTGGAAAAAATCTGTGGTCCCAAATCACGTACATATGCACGTATTGAGCGTTGGGTTCTGCGGTTGCAATTATTTCACTACAATGTAATCAACCGACCAGGAAAATAGTATAATATTTTATATGAAGGAAAAGTGATACTTTTCATGGCGCGCTCGTGTTTAACAGCCGAACGGAGTGAGGCTGGTAATAGAGAGCAAGCCATGAAAAGTAACTTTTCCTCCAAATAAAATATGCTGTTTTTTCTTCAAATGTCGACAAATTAATGCAAAAACATCTCTTTTTAATAGTAATAATGATAATTATTACTAAAGATAAGTGGGTTCGCAAGGGGGCTTAGACCGGTGTCGGTGAATAGGCACAGGTTGTTGCTATAGTAATGTAACATAGAGCTGTCAGTGGACACTGTCAACAATAATTATTTTTTAAAAATTGCGTCTCCGATTGCGTTTTAATTCCGTATTGATAAGCAGTTATTGGGTAAGTTCGATTAAATAATAACCAATTTGTTCCTAAATTAGTGATTTTTGGAAATGCAGTGCACAAATTGAATGATAAATACAAATTTGCTATGTTGCTATGACAACACTTTTACCTCCGCCGGCGGAAAAGTGAAAAGTAAAGCTCCGGCGGAGGAAAAACAAAATTTCACGGCCGCCTACACAGTCGAGTAATGACGGATTTACTGACGTTTGAAGAAAAAACAACATTGTAGATCCCCTGTCCCGTTTGTATCAAATCAATACATGCACACCGTTTGAAAGCTATGATTATGTCAACCAAATTGTCGAGTATTCTCGCCCAATAGCTGTAACTCTTCAAGAAATTCGGGAAAACTCTGAAACGGACGATGAAATCACACAAATAAAGACTGGAATTGACACAAATGTATGGAATGACCCAATAAAATATTGTCAAGTTTTTCGGGATGAATTTTGCACTTGCGATGAAATTCTCCTTAGGGGTACCAAGATAGTTGTTCCAATTAAGCTAAGGCAGAATGTTTTACACGCCGCCCATGAAGGTCACCCTGGAATTGTCGCCATGAAGGCCAGACTACGCACAAAAGTGTGGTGGCCAAAGATCGATGATCATGCTGAAAAAATAGTCAAGTCGCGCAAAGGTTGCACACTTGTATCAACTCCAACAGCTCCATACCCAATGAAGAGAAGGCAGATTCCCACGGGACCTTGGATAGACGTAGCGGTTGATTTCATGGGACCACTTCCAAATGGTGATTATATTTTTGTCATTGTTGACTATTTTAGTAGGTACAAGGAAATTAAAATTATGAAAAATATTACATCAGCACACACTATAAATGTTTTAAAGGAAATTTTTGCAAGACTTGGTCTTCCAATATCAATTACCTCAGACAATGGTAGACAATTTATAAGCGATGAAATTAAATTATTTTGTGATGCAAATGCTATTAAAATGTATAATACTATACCCTACTGGCCACAGATGAATGGAGACGTAGAACGCCAGAACCGTGATATTCTGAAAAGACTCAAAATAAGTCAAGCTTTAAGGAAAAACTGGCAACAAGAGCTTATAGACTATCAAATGATGTATAATAGCACCCCCACACTACAACTGGTAAAACGCCATGTGAATTGTTTTTTCGTAGGCAATTTAGAGATAAACTTTCAAATTCCATAGGTACAGAAAATACACAACTAGAGAGTGACGTCACTGACAAAGACCGAATCGAAAAAGAATAAAGAAGAGAATACGGAGATAGAAAAAGAAGAGCAAATGAAAATATAGATGTGGAAATAGGAGACAAGGTATATCAGAAAAACCTAATAAGAGGAAATAAACGCCGACTTTGACTCATCATCTCACACTGTAGTAGATAAAAAGGCGGCGACGTTATCGTGAAAGATGATCACTCCGGACAAGAGTATAGGCGTAATATAGTACATTTAAAGAAAGTAGAAGGGGAATGGAAAGTGGCTGGAAGTGAAAATGCTAATGAAAAATAATTGTTTAATTTTATAATTAAGTTGTAATTTCTACTAAGATATTATATATCTGTTTAGGGTAATGCTATATTGTATTATACACTAGTATATATTTATAGATTAGTATTGTTCATCTTTATGTACGTACATCTAGGACTTATATATGTTTCAAGGTAATTAGTATTTTCTTAAATATTGTTAAATAGTATTACCAGAAAAAGGGAGAGATGTAATGTATGATGTAAGGTATTGAGATTCGGTGATAGTGACTAATAAAGGAACTCGAGCATGGGCTTGACGATATGGATTTATTCATTAGATAATGAGCAACGGAACAAGCCGATGCTATAGAGCGTAAAGAGGAATAAAGTGTTTTATTTAGAATATATATAGCTCTGTTGTTAACTATAAGTGAGAATACCACACCATGCAATATTAATAACCAGTTCAAGAATATCATACGACAGAAAATGTTTTTCTTTGTTTCGATTAATGGAAAGCAGTATTTTTATTTTTGCTATGTCTCCCTTCTATAAAGATCAGGTAAAATTGGACTGATTTTACACCATTCCTACCTCATTATAATAAACATAATTGGAATTTGTAAAGTTAATGGGGATTATCTTGATATTCTAACAATTATTAAAACAGCAGGCGATACTCCAGGGCTGGATTTAGTCTTTGACCCGCTCCATGCAAGAGTAAAAAATGTGTCCCTATGGAACTATAATGTAGCATTTAAAAACAGATATATGGTCTTTCTACATTTTTTTAGCAAATCTACAAAAAACAACAGTGTAACTTAGTAACTGACACAATTGACTTAATAACATATTATTAATTATGGATTAGAAAGAGGTTGATATTGCTCGAACGTCGATTTTAATAAATTACAGAGGGATTGAAGACGTGGGGGTAATAATAGGTTTCTAAGCCGTGGTGCATATTATGATTTTTCCATTATTAAAGCATTTACAAAACCTTGCAGTAGTTGTTAATTTACTAATTTTAGTCTTATGCATCGTGAAAATCTGGTTGCCATCTATAGAATGTTGTCACTCAAATTTAATTTGAATGACTTTTAATAATTCTTAAATTGAGGAGTCCATTTCCGACAAAATTTGAGCAATAGGTGGCATTGCATTCATTAGGACCTTTTACGTATAATACTGAACTAATATTGCAACAAAACTGATTATTTTCCGTGTAAAATTAAAGGTTAAAACCAGTTTCTGCATCAAAGCTCGCTAACTCCACCTTGTCTACTGCTGTAAAACTGTTTATCTGTTGAAGCTAAATAATGCAGCAAAACTGCTTAAATTCATCATGAAAAGTAGTGAGTTCACATTTTCTGCATCAAAAATGTCTATGTTAATAAACCGACATTAATTAATTATTTAAAATCAAATTACCTGCTTTTAAAATTTTGATAGATGGTCCATAATAGTTCTCAATATTATTGACCTAGGTAAATAATAGAAGGTAGATATTAGCAGCGAATATTAACTGCGACCAGAAGGTCCACTCAATGGCAAGAGAGCGCTACAAAGGAATCGTCGTTTATCTTCTTCGTTGCCTGGTAACGATAGGCGAACTTCGCCGCACACAGGTTGAATTTAAATAAAAACTGGCCATAAACGATATTTTCGTTTTAGGTATATTTAATCAAATTTATGACGAAATTATTTATAGCACTCTAATATTCTATTTGGCTTTGGAAAAACTCAATTGATATCTTCTGAATTGCTTGCAGTGCCCTGTCAAACTTTCGTTATGATTTTTTTTTATCATTATCACCAAATAAATATTTTGATAAAGTTTGTATTCAACTGGCTGTTTAAAAAATCTGTTAACGTTTTTAATTAGTTATTATTGATAACAATACTCAAGGTATGTAATAACTAATATTTAAAACATTTTGATTTTGTGTTAATGATTACACCATATTTCCGAATACTAATATTCTGAAAAAAGACATCATGAAGAAAATGTTGCTTGAATTGGCCCCATCTTTTAATATCTAGTTAAATTTTGGCGTTTTGGGTGATTTTAAAATTGGTTAAAGGTTTCGCACAATATTTTTACTGTATATTTCATTCCTATTTTGTAATACAACACAACTAAAAAATAGCGATATTATCTTATAACGAATATTGACTCGACTAATTTAGGCGTGAAAATTAATCTGACAAAAGGATGAGCTGGTCTATGGCCGCCGCGTCAAAGGTCGCCTGCCAACATGATTGTTTTATTTGTATCATGGCCTGCCGATATTCTGCTAGTGTTCGCAAGGGGAAGGAGACACACCGTTGACATGCCGCCGCGGAGAGTGATCCTTCTTATCATATAGTATTGCCCAAATACATAATAAAAAGATAAAGACTGCTGACGTGCTATAATTATTATATCCGTTGAGGTTATGTGTTTGTGTTATACCTAATTGTACAACAACTGAAGCCAGATTATCCGAAAATGGCGCGTCGAAATGAGGATCCCTTATTGGCTATATTTGTAACGTGCACAGTTTTCCCTGTTGCTGTCTTGTTCGAGCATTTACGTTTCTCTTTTTTTTGCTTCATATGTTGTACTGAAAGTATTTTCAAATACGAAAAAGAAAGTTCGTAGCTTTAGTGGACATTATTTACTAGATGCGAGTTCAATTCACTACTATGGTCTCCAAAAATTATGGAAAGCCAAAGTGTGTGAACCATAAGCAATTTCCACCATCTCTGTCGGCAAAATCGACGATGCGTTTCGATCTGTATGGATCTCGTCAGGTCGATGCAGCCATATGACAGAGATGATGGAAATTGCTTTGCCTGCGTCTTATGAACCGTACTTGACGGGATGCAGCGATAAGATATTGTTCGTAGAAATTGCACCTGGTTCGAGGCAGGAGGCTTTCCATAATGTTTGGAGACCATAGTATCGCATCTGGTAAATAATGTACGCTAAAGCCACGAACTTTCTTTTTTGTGTTTTTAAAATGTGACGGACGTGAATTTGACACGCAACGCATTATTAAACTGGAATTTTAAAAGCTATATCTGTTGCAAAGTCATCGGTACGGGTGGGCAAGAAATTGAATAATCGATTAAACGCTTAATATTGTAGCAAATAACTGAATAATCGATTAATCGAAATAATCGAATATCGATATTTTCTGAAATATTAATCGATAAGTCGATTAATCGGTAATTTCTAAAAAGTGAATCGAATAATCGATTATTGTCGCCCACCTCTAATCCAATAATATTGTAGTAAGTGAAACTGAAGCTGAAATTTCGGTAGAATCATTATTGCTGATGCAAGACTGATGTTATTATAAAAAGAGGTAATAAATACTTTGGCTGAATCAGCAGATAAAAATTTATAATTTAGTTTTAATTTGTAAATATGGCTTTTTATCGTTACTGATAATTGATACTCCCTATATATAAATATAGATGATGAGCAAAAAATTCCACAATTATTTGTCTAAAACACGATATATTAAACATGTAATACTTAATAACTTTTATGCCTTATTTCTGGTAAACCTTATTATGGCCAGCTTTTCTAGAAATTCGACCAGTGTGCGCCGGGTCCAAAGGTCACATGCCAGTATCATGCTAGTTTTCGCGCGGGGAAGGAGACATACCGTTGAGGTGCCGCACAGTAGAACGAAGCAATGTAAATAGGTGGACATTAGCGATTTTTGAAAATTATGATTTTCTCCGACCTATTTTATATTTTTATATTGTTAACATATTGCTGTTTTTAGAAAATACTTTAGTATGGTTGGGGCTACCTACATCGTGGAAAAAAGTATGTAATTTCAATGGTAAAGGTTTATTGGTTAAATAAGACGAAATATTTACTATTTTTCGGTTCCCCAAAAAAGGTGTTTTACAAAACTCACAATTTACACTTTGCCGCATATTGAAACTAATACATCTGTGAATCCTTTAGTGTATAAATATTTTTTTTCTTCAAACGTCAGCAAATCCGTCATTACTCGACTGTGTAGGCGGCCGTGAAGTTTCGTTTTTCCTCCGCCGGAGCTTTACTTTTCACTTTTCCGCCGGCGGAGGTACAAGTGTTGTCATACCAACATAGATACAATACAAACAGACAACAAAATAAGCGTCAACAACTCAAGATTTATTAAACTACAATTTGTATTTATCACTCAATTTGTGACTGCACTTCTAAAAATCACTAATTTAGGAACAAATTGGTTATTATTTAATCGAATTTACTCAATAACTGCTTATCAATACGGAATTAAAACGCAATCGGAGACGCCATCTTAAAAAAATAATTATTGTTGACAGTGTCCACTGACAGCTTTATATTACATAATTCACCGACACCGGTCTAAGCAAGGCCACCTACGACCGTGGTCTAAGTCGCCTTGCGAACCCAGTTATCTTTAATAATAATTAGATATTATTACTATTAAGAGATATTTTTGCATTAATATGTCGACATTTGAAGAAAAAACAGCATATTTTATTTGGAGGAAAAGTTACTTTTCATGGCTTGCTCTCTATTACCAGCCTCACTCCGTTCGGCTGTTAAACACGAGCGCGCCATGAAAAGTATCACTTTTCCTCCATATAAAATAATATACTATTTTATACTATCTCTTTTATCTGTGGTACGAGATTTCTCTTATCAGTGATTTTGTTTCTGAATTATTAATTTTTTTGGGTTTTAAAAAAATGGCTTCAATTGGCTAAGGTAAAATTAGGCGTTTTCGTATGATCAAACCTTACCTAAATAATGCCCACAAAGATTGGCTGCGACCACTTGCGACCCCGTGAAATAATCGCATATTACGCATAAGGTGCATAAGACAGCTGAAGTCAAAGATTGCGTGGAGTAAGGAACGTTTCTAATTTACAGATACAAAAAAAATAGTACAAATAAAAGTTACGAGATACGGGGTGGTGTATATTTTAAAGGTATTTTCAGTTATACAGGGTGTCCCAATATGATGGTACCGATATCAACTTTGACATTTTCAATGGGGCAACATGTAGATTTATGCATTTTTCGATTCTACGCAAAATTTTAAATCAAAAATCTTCATTTGTTTTTGAGATATCGACCTTTGAAAATTGACAATTTTCGGATTTTCAAGCGAAATATCTCGAAAACTTTAAACTAGCGCAAAACGTCTTTAAGGCTCCCATCTTCATTTTCAACTTTCAATCATTTGACATCAATTTAATTCGGTTTTAATGGAAGTGTTGGTTAAACCTGAAGTACCTAACAATATGGATGTCAAATTGTAGAAAATTAAAAAGAGAGGTAGAGGCATGTATAGAAGCCGTTTTGCTGTATTTTGAACTGTTTTCAAGATATAAGATATCGTGAACATGATACAATGAAAACAAGATATGATATAAAGGACTTGATTACGTCACTGGCGAGCGAAATTTTGATTGGTCACAATGTTCGTAATAAAGGAATGACACACGGTTTCTATGGAAAGTTGATAAGTTTGCCAAGGAAACAGCTAAATTATATGTAGCTTTGTATGGCTGGTATTACATCCCGGCATCTATAAACAAACTTCTCATGCATGGAGCCGACATAATAAGAAATTTAATTTTCCCTATAGGCAATCTTTCAGAAGAAGCAGCAGAGGCGAGAAATAAACATTTTCGCCACTATAGAGAGTTCCATGCAAGAAAAAGTGGTAGGATATTTACAAACGAAAATATTTTACATAATCTAATTCGCTCATCAGATCCATTCATATCTACTTACCATAAGATTAAAATCTGAGAACAAAAAACCAACTATCATGACAGAAGAGGCTCTTTCCTTAATTAATTTTAAGTAATTTTTAAGTAAATTTTCGGATTTTTCATAAGAGGTCCTTATGAAATTGAGTCTTATAAGAAATCTTTAATTTTAAATAAACATACCGAGTTGCATATTACTGAATAGGAATTAGGGGTGAAAAACTGCTACACAAAAGCTTTTCTCGTTTTTTATAAGCTTTTGATATAAAGCATGAAAAAATTAAAAACTAAAATCTTTATGAATCTTAATCACCCTGTGCTCTGTATTACGTCAATTTTTTAATCAAAATTGGAAAAAAGCATCTTATACTGTTATCAAACAAAAATAACTAATTCAAAATAATAACACCAAAAAATTATTGCGAATGTCCGGGTTTTCCTATACTTCGATCTACTGTGTGCCGCCGCGGAGACTGAATCTTCTTATCGTAGTTAATATTCGCTGATATTAGTGAGTTAATGGGGGAGATAGGGAAAATAGTATATTAAGATACTAGTTTTAAAAGACCATATTTTTTCGCACGAGCACGAAATTAGGAAACGACCCGCTTGCGGGGAGTTTCCTAACGTGCGAGTGTGTTAAATGTCTTTTAAAACGTGTATTTTATACTAATTTTTTTTTATTTTGCACGTTTTTAAATGAAAAACATTAATTTATTCAAGTCGCGATCAAAAGATGGACGGCCATCGTGTCACTTTTGACGTCTGTATTATTAGGAATCATATTCAAAACGGTGCCGAAATTTTTGCTAGTGAGCCTTGACATTGAACAATTTTGTTAATATCACAGCAATCAGTCAACAAAAATAGTGTGGAAAAGGACTTCTTTTCGACACTACTTTGCGTATCGGAAAGAGTTCTTTATGATACCAAAATAGAAAAATGATCTTTTGACCTTAAAATCGGTTAATGAAAGATACTTTAGTTAAAAAACAGTTAAGAGTAGTATAGTTCATACGATTTTTTACGGACTTTTAGTTCCGAGAATTCTCTAATTAATTCAGAAACACCCAATCTATTACTGAGTTCATACTCAATTTCTAATATAATAGCATAATACAATTCTCTAGAGCGGACATAGAAATAGTTATTTGTGTTTTTAGAGCGTAAAGTAACGGATTG
>JAEQML010082262.1:0-10891 GCA_016904865.1 Pissodes strobi
CCCGACGGGATGATACCACCGTTCAGTCCTCGGTCCGTCCGTCAGTCGGACTACGTCGGAATTCCAGTCGCCCGAACCAGTACCACCTCGGACGCCACATCGTATACTTCGCCCGCGACCACAGCGCCACTGAAGATGACTGCCGTAGCTGCAGTTGAAAGCTTTGGAGTAAACCAAAATCGACCACGGCCTAACAGCCCGGAAAACTTTACTTTTAATGATACCGGCCGGGAAAGCCTACGTAGTTTTATAAAAAAAAATGTTTAAAACAAGCAATATGCATGCACAAATTAATGAACTAAACGGACACCTGTAATGTATATAATAAAGAGAATAAAATAGAAAAAAATTAGAGTACTCCCAGCCATCTGCAAAACACTCTTCCAAGCTATGAAATGCCTTACCTTTGAAGAGTGTTCCCAATCATCTTTTTAAATTTATACGAGTTGTTACAATTTTTATATGATCTGCTAGATGGTTAAATATTTTAATGCTTAAATAAATTAGGGGGTTCATGGTTAATTCGCTTCTTAGAATGGGCATTAAGATATTACTATTTCGTCAGGTATTATGTTTCTTTTAACGCCAAAGTTGGCCAGATAAATCCTAATTTTTTTACATATTAGACAGCAAGTTTCCACTATAAATAGAAAATACAATCTCAATCAACATACCAAATAGCCCTTTTCTGCAGGACAAAAAACTAGTTAAAAAGATGCATGCAAAATGCAATTCGATGCGTCAAATGATTCTCTACAAAGGAATAATAGAAATTTCTGGCAGCCTCCAAACCCAGCTCTTTTGCCACAACCCTGCCAGAATAACACCCACTAGCTACTTTCTGTCTCAAGATTGAAATGTGTTCAATGGAACTTGAATTTATCGTGAATGACCACTCCAAGGAACCTATTACAGCTACTCATTTCTATATATTTATCGTTTATTACTATTTGGTAGGCACAAGTTAATTTGAAGCTCAATAATTTAGTCTTTTCAACATTTAAAGATAGGAGGTTAGCGTCACACAATTGTTTAATATTCATTAAGTCTTCAGACACGCTTCTCGTCAGTGATTGCTAATCACAATCCGACCATATGGTTGCTGTATCGTCAGCAAACACTATAAAATGTCTTCTAATATTCAAGGAAGTCAAGTTATTGATATACAATAGGAACAAAATTGGGTTGAGTACAGAAGCCTGTGGAACTCCATGTTCAATTGAACATACATCGGGCACAGTTCCTAGGGATCTAACTATTTCTTTCCGACCTGATATTCCCTTCTGGATCTAAACCATTCCAGGGCAATGGGGATTATGAATCTACACAAACGGTTTGAGATAATGGAATGGGAAATTAAGATACAAATAATTATATAAATTATGTTTTATAATTAGTTGATGTATTTGAAGTATTGGGAAGAACTTGTGTGAAATGTTATGATTTGGATCCATGTTAGTATTATACAGCACCTGGATTAGCTTGGGATGCAATGTTGAAAATAACTGACATAAAATTACAAATATTTAATGATTATGATACTTATTAGCTTATTGATAACTGAATTGGACACAAACTGATGAATGCTGTAAAAAGATATACAAAAGCTAACAATAAAAATATAAATTTAACACAAAAAACCCAAAATGGCATTATTCAAACAGGAATATAAAGCAAATACCTCCAACAGCGATGTTTTATATGTTAAATGATAAACATTGTAGTGTTAACGATTATAAATATGCATAATCGGTTTAAGAGGTAATGGAATGGAAATTTAAGATATACAAATAATTATATGATAAATGATGCTTTATTATTAGCTGATGTATTTGAAACATTGGGAAAAACTTGTATGAAACGTTATGATTTAGATCCATTCTAGTATTATACAGCACCTGGATTAGCTTGGGATGTAGTGTTAAAAATAACAGACATAAAATTACTAATATATACTACTTATCATAAAAATTGCAACACCTAGAAATAATTTATTAAACTTGACCAAAATTGGTATACATATTTATGTTCAGCAGTGGTACAATTGATGGTAATTTGAAGGCAGTCGGGTAAAAAACCTACATTTTTTGTTTGATTTATTTTTATTTTTTATGGTTGTTTAGTTTCTTATCAGCTTGATTCTAACTTAATTCCACGGACTGCAGAACAGTTTAGTTTCAGTATTGTGTTCTGTGAATCACGTTAACATGCCACCAGTAAGAAGACGTGCCGAATTCAGGCAGTTAACACAGTTTGAACGGGGTCGCATTGTGGGGTTACGAGAAGCTGGCCTTTCGTTCCGAGAAATCGCTGACCGTGTTGGACGAAATGTATCTACTGTGTTACGATGTTGCAGATCGTGGTTTCAGGAAGGCAGAGTACAACGAGTTCAAGGCTCAGGCCGACGAAGAAACACTAATGCACGCCAAAACCGTTACTTAAGATTGTTAGCTTTTCGGAACAGATTCATCAGTTCCCGAGCAATTGCAAATGAATGATTTGGAGCTGTTGGGAGACCTATATCCATTTCATCAGTTTATCGACGAATTCGATCATTTGGACTGCATTCATATCGCCCACATCTTGTACTGTCATTGACAGCGGAACATCGACGCCAAAGACTTAAATGGTGTCGCGAACGACTTCAATGGGATGAACAGTGGAACTCGGTAGTGTTCTCCGATGAATCCCGATTCTGCTTAGGGATGCACGATGGGCGACAACGGGTCAGACGGCTTCGAGGGGAAAGGAGAAATTTGGCATTTTCGGTAGAGCGACATGTCGCGCGCACTGTAGGTGTTATGATATGGGGATCCATATGCATTGGTTCTAGGTCTCCATTAATCTTCATCCAAGGATCCATGACGGCCGTGCGTTACGTACAAGAAGTTTTAGAACCAGTTGCTATACCCTACATCCAACGTATCGGAAACGCCTTATTTCAGCAGGATAATGCACGACCCCATATCGCCCGTGTAACTATGACTTATCTAGATCAACGTAATGTTAATCTGCTTCCTTGGCCTCCACGCTCTCCTGATCTTTCCCCCATAGAACATGTATGGGACATAGCAGGGAGAAGACTCAGTAGATTGCCCAACCCACCACGAACTTTAGCAGAGTTAAGGAATGAAATTCAAGTTGCCTGGGATACAATACCCCAAGAGGACATCGATCATTTACTCAGAAGCATGCCCAGGCGCATTGCTGACTGTATAAATTCCCAAGGTGGTTATACCCATTATTAGCATTTCACAAACTTTCCTTGTGTCGTTTTGCCCCAAAGTATCATCAATTATTGTCTATAACATTCTACATAAAATTGGAAAATTTCGTCAAGGCAGGTGCCTTATTTCTAGGTGTTGCAATTTTTATGATAACTAGTATATAATGATTATGATATTCATTAGCTTATTCAAAGCTGAATTAGAGGCAGGATGATTAACTGTGTGAAAAGATGCAGAAGCTGATAATAAATAAATAAACATTTTGTAAAATAATTACCATATGAATATATGGTATCATTTAAACAGTAGCATAAAGCTAAATTACCTCCAACAGGAATGTTTTATATGTTAAATGATATTGTATTGTTGAAGATTATGAATAGGCACAATCGGTTTGAGAGATAATGGAATGGAAATTTAAGATATACAAATATTTATATAATAAATGATGTTTTATTATTAGTTGATATATTTGACGTATTGAGACGAACTTGTATGAAACGTTATTATTTGGATTCGTGTGAGTATTATACAACACCCGGATTAACTTGGGATGCAGTGTTAAAAATAACTGATATAAAATTACAAATATTATTGATTATGACATTAATGAGCTTATTGAAAACTGAATTGGAGACAAGATGATTAATGCTGTAAAAAAATATGCAAGAGCTAACAAAAAATATATGAATTTTAGGCAAAAATGACCATATAAATATATGGCATCATTTAAACAGTAGCATAAAGATAAATTACCTCCAACAGAAATGTTTTATATGATAAACATTATAGTGTTGAAGATTAGGAATACGCACAATCGGTTTGATAGATAATGGAAGAGAATTTTAAGATATACAAATATTTACTCAAAACTCAATATATTTCATGTCATTATGCATAGGTATTTACACTTGTCAAAAATAGTAGGAAACTATAGTAATAAAATTAGCTATAAAGCTACAAAACTTGGCCCAAGCATCTGCACAATTTAAACCTTAAATATTGGTTAAACTTATAATTACAATACAAGCTTGCTGTTAGACACAATACAATTAAACTACAGTAGAATAATACAATAAAATTAGACTAAAGTATTTGTTTAAAAATAGAAAACATCAAAATATATGCGTAAAGATCAAATGAGTAAAAATAATTTACACAAAATTTGCCTAACTACTCTTAAATTTGTCTCGTTCTAAGCTCTTTATGGAATTTGGAAGAATACTGAAGAATTTTATAGATAGATAACCTGGGCCAACTTGACACCTTTTCAACCTATGATAAGCTGGGATAAGTAAGTTTTTATGTCTTATATTATATATGTGAACCCCACTATGTACTCCGAATTTATCCTCATTGTCCTTCACATACATCAAATTCTCTAGTATGTAATGAGATGGTATGGTAAGTATATTAAAATATTTAAATGATTGTCTGCAATCCTCCTTGAAACCCAGACCCGCCATGATTTGGATAGTTCAACAAGTGGGGAGTGAGCCCAAACCAAAATACCAGAATTGGATATAACATGGTACGATGTTTTCATAACATTTTCCGAGACATTTTGGTTACGAGGGACAAAAAAAGCCTAGCAGCTTTGATGAAACCTGATTAATTTGAACATCCCATCTCAGAGTGGGGCCAATGCACACTTCAAGGAACCGAACACTCTCCCTATTCTCATTAACGTTTCTAGAATCTCTGAGGAAGAAAACCAATTTTTCTGTTTTGTCTTCATTCATGAGGACCTTATTTGCGTTAAACCAGTCCTTCACTCTTGCCTGTAGAGCTTCAAGCTGTACAACTGCCTGATCAACTGATCCCTCTGACCGGGAGACGGTGGTGTCATCCACAAAAAGGGTGTATTTTTCTTTATCGCCTGTTAAAAGAAAATATGATGATTTTCCACATTGTTTTTGTTGGATTTTTAGCTGACACAATTATGCTATCGTTGTGGGCTATTTTAGCTGTTTTAATCGCATTATTATATGTTTTTTTTAATGATTTATACTCCAGAATATCAGCAGGACGATTATATTGCTTACAGACCTCACCAAGCAACCTAAGTTGATCACGCATATATTATCAAACCCCATTTATATAGTAAATTATGTTTTATTATTAGTTGATGTATTTGAAACATTGAGAAGAACTTGTATGAAACGTTATGATTTAGATCCATGTTAGTATTATACAACACCTGAATTAGCTTAAGATGCAGTGTTAAAAATAACTTACGTAAAACTACAAATATTAAATGATTATATTTATTAGCTTATTAAAAAATGGCATGATTAGTAATGCTGTAAAAAGATATGCCAAAGCTAACATTAAATATATGAATTTTATGCAAAAATTACCATATGAATATATGGCATCATTTAAATAGTAGTATAAAGTTAAATTACCTCCAACAGAAATGTTTTATAAGTTAAACGATAAACATTGCAGTGTTGAAGATTATGAATAAGCACAATTGAGAGATAATGGGATGGAAATTTAAGATATACAAATAATTATATGATAAATGATGCTTTATGATTAGTTGATGTATTTGAAGCATTTAGAAGGACTTGTCCGAAACGTTATGATTTGGATCCATGTTAATATTATTCATAACCTGGATTATCTTGAGATGCAGTGTTATAAATAACTGACAAAATTATAAATATTTAATGATTATGATAATTATTAGCTTATTGAAAACTAAATTAGAAGCAGGATGATTAATGCTGTAAGCTAACAATAAATGCAAAAATTACCAAATGAATATATGGCATCATTTAAACAATAGCATAAAGCTAAATGACCTCCGTCAGAAATGTTTTATATGTTAAATGATAAACATGGTATGGTAGGTAGAGGGGTCGCTCTGCAAGATTTGCCCTTCAACACATCGACTACAATTCATCTTTTGTGTATACCCTTCTATTTTAAAGGAAAATTTCTCTACTTCGAGAATCTCAGAATATTTCGGGGGTTGAGCTTTTAGGCTTTGTAGTGGTTGGTTCCACTCCTCTGCGGATTGTGGCGCGCTGAATGGATTCATGTGGGGTGTTGTCAAATGCACCCTCTATGTCTAGAAATGCACACAGCGCCACTTCTTTCTCAGCCAATGCCTTCTCTATATCGCGGACGAGATTTTGAAGAGCATGGTTGATATGCGAATTGTTTTGCATGCAGTGGAGCATTAGAAAGGAACTTGCTCCTGACGTGCATATTGATACTTTTTCCATCCTTTTAAGAAGGAAGGATGTTAGGCTTAGACTTTGGTTCCTCTTTGATATGAACGCTACCTTAACTTTCCTCCAGTTCTTGGGAATGTAGCCCAATGCAAAGCTGACTATGAATATTGATTGAATGTGTGGTAGTAGGTGCTCTATACCTTGTTGTAACAGGGCTGGAAATATTCCTTCTACTCCCGGGGATTTATAGGGTTTAAAGCTATGTATCGCCCATCTGATTGTGTTTGTTGTAAACATTTTGTTGGCTAAACTTTTACCCTTTTTGTAGGCCGCTAAACGGTTTCAATGGGCTCGTCTTCTTGTGCCAGCTCTTCTTTGACAATTATGCTAGGCCCGGGAAAGTGTGTTTCTAGAAGAAGTGTCTTGGGCTCTATTCTTTAGCAGGCCTGGGTAGAATCCAGTGTAGGTGGGTTATTTTAGATTCGTAATTGCCTGGTTTGATTTAAATAGCTAGTAAAATTGTCAAAAGGGGTTTCCAATAGAACTAGAACTTGTATACTAATTATGAACATCAGATAAGTCCTATAAACTGCTACTAGTTGCACTTTGCTCACATCACATACCTTTAATTGTGTACAAGTGGTAGAGTGTACTATATCCTGAACTGAAAGTGACATCTTCTCGGAATTACTGAAATTGTATTTATCGAGTTTACCTGTTGACGATTAGGCTTAGAGGCTATTAAGTTTAGAAATTCGGAAGTTTTTAAGTAGTTATTTTTAACATTTTATAGGGCCGCAACCCTATTCCCGCTGTGAACAAAATGCATTCGCCCCCTATCCAGGCGACTGTTCCCAGTATATGCAGTGCCTCTGGGGAAAATACGAGGTGTTCCAATGTGCACCCGGCTTAGCCTGGAACGTTGTAAGTAATGAACACGTTTCTATTATTATAAAATTCGCTCCCATTATCTATTGCATATGTCTTAGGGTTAACGTACACCAGATCATAAGTTGTTGTTTAGGTAGTCTCAAAATTTTCTGTCTTTCAGGAAATGAAAATTTGCGACTGGCCTAAAGGGGCACACTGCGAAGACACAGAGAACGAAATTGACCACATAGGGTCTGGTACGGAAAAACCTGCTGCTCCTCTGCCTCCGCACAAACCCGCCACTCTCAAACCGACGACAGTCAAACCGGAATCGACGACCGAATGGGAGTGGAAACCGCCCACCACCAACGAGCCGGGCGAGAACGCTTGGGAGTGGCATCCACCTATACCGCCCACCTCGGAAAAACCGCCCCTTCCTGAGCCTTTGAAGCCCAAATCCGATTATTTCAAGATAGTCTGCTATTTCACCAATTGGGCGTGGTATAGAAAGGGACAAGGAAAATATCTGCCCGAAGATATAGATGAAAATTTGTGCACGCATATCGTTTACGGATTCGCGGTGTTGGATTTCTCGAATCTTATCATCAAGGCTCACGATTCTTGGGCCGATTTCGACAACCGTAAGTGTTTTTTTATTGGTGGTGATCCAAAAGATGTATTTTATTGTGTTTGAACACGACTCCCTTAAGAGTGTATATTTTTCAGAATTCTACAAACGAGTCATCGCCTACAAATCGAAGGGAGTCAAAGTATCGATCGCCATCGGAGGCTGGAACGACTCCCAAGGAGACAAGTATTCCAGGCTGGTGAACAACCCAGCGGCTAGGAGACGATTCATTGAACACATCGTGAAGTTCTTGGACAAATGGGGTTTCGACGGTTTGGACTTGGACTGGGAATATCCCAAGTGCTGGCAGGTAGATAATAGTATTGCAGGATGACATAGTATTCTTGCTTAAGCTTAAAAATCTTAAAAATGCTGTTTAAAGTTCTTCAAACTTCTGAGTCAAATTAAAATATTTGTTTAACCCTTTCACTATTGCTTTTCCTAACCACTTTATAACAAGTATCATTGACAGGTCGATTGTAAAAAAGGACCGGATTCCGACAAGCAAGCCTTCTCGGCCTTCGTAAAAGAACTCAAAGAAGCATTCAAACCGAAAGGCTACTTGCTATCGTCAGCCGTATCGCCCAGCAAAACCGTAATCGACGCAGGCTATGACGTGCCTGTCCTCGGCGAATACCTGGATTGGGTTGCCGTGATGACGTACGATTTCCATGGACAGTGGGACAAGCAGACCGGCCACGTTGCCCCGCTGTTCTACCACCCGCAAGACGAGGTTGCTTGGTTTAATTCAGTAAGTACTTGCCCGAATTTGGGGTATAGCAATTTGTTCACATTTAACAATGTCTTTTCGACAGAACTTCTCCATCCATTACTGGATCTCCAAAGGCGTTCCCCGAAGAAAGATAGTCATGGGCATGCCGTTATACGGTCAAGCCTTCCAGCTTGAGGACGAAAAGAAAAACGGGCTCAATGCTAAAGCACCAGGTCCGGGTGAAGCTGGTGAGTTCACGCGAGCCGCAGGTTTTTTGGCCTATTACGAAATATGCGACAATATCAAGAACAAGGGATGGACGGTGATCCAGGATCCCAAGAGGCGAATGGGTCCGTATGCCTACAAGGGCAATCAGTGGGTAAGTTCCTTTAGTACTGTTGGACCTAACGATGACTCGAAGCGCCTGTGGTATAAGACAGCCATAAGTTATTGAAGCTGGCTCCGTCTCTGTAAGGTTTTTCGGGCTGTGTTATTAACTCCATTATCTTAATATGATGAACATAGTCGGTACCTCAGTTCTTTGTGAATTATGAGGCTATTTTCATTCTAGTTCAGTGTATCAAAGTTAAATAAATTTTGGCCCCTTCAGGGCGAGGTCACTGACGAGCCCCTTCAGGAGCGGAACGGAATTCTGATTGTTTGTCAAAGACAAAATTGCTTTGTCATACCTCTCTCCGTCGTCACTATCTAAGTTGCCAAAAAGCCATTTATATGCTTTACCAACGATATTTAAGAGACCAGATCGAAAATATCAGCACATTATTGACACAATATGATATAGTATTCGAACAATAATAATACTTTTTCGTTGATCAGGTATCATTCGATGATCAAGAGATGATCAGGATCAAATCCGAGTTCATCAGGAGGATGGATCTTGGAGGCGGTATGATATGGGCTCTTGACCTAGATGATTTCAAGAACAGATGTGGAGGTGGACGTCATCCTTTGCTTACGATCATCCGAAACGTATTGGCGGATGAAGGTAAGATTGAGGATCGTTCACTTTAATAATATTCTAACCTTGATGGCTTCTAACCTTGATGGCTATTTTGATATTGCAGGTACAGGTAAACCGGAACCGATTCCCCCGATAGATGACGAAGATGAGACACCCTCGGGCAAACCCGAACCAGTCGAAGCGGAAGAAGATGAATGGAACCAAGCTACTCACGAGGCATCCGCCTTGGCCCCCTCCGTGCCACAAACCACTTCACAACCCTTGGTAAACCTCAACAGCGAATACAAAGTCGTGTGCTACTTTACCAACTGGGCGTGGTACAGGCAAGGGCGTGGCAGGTACTTACCTTCGGATATCGACCCCGATTTGTGCACCCATATCGTCTACGGATTCGCTGTTTTGAATGGAGACGAGCTCATCATTAAGCCTCACGATAGTTGGGCCGATTTTGATAACAGTAAGTTATTATAAAATTGTCACAACTTCCCTATTTTCTTATAATTCTAACATTTTTTTTGCTGTAGAGTTCTATGAGAAAGTAACGGCCCTGAAAGCAAAAGGCATCAAAGTTCTTATAGCGATTGGAGGCTGGAACGATTCGGCGGGAGACAAGTATTCCAGGCTGGTCAACAATTCGGCTGCCCGAAGAAGATTCGTTGCGCACGTGATGGACTTTATCGAAGCCAACAATTTCGACGGGTTGGATTTGGATTGGGAATACCCCAAATGTTGGCAAGTAAGTGCAAGCATCATAATGCTCTTGCCAAAATTAATCATCTGTTTACGTTTAGGTTGACTGCAACAAAGGCCCGGTCACGGACAAACCCGCCTTTTCGGACTTCGTCAAGGAACTACACGAGGCGTTTAAACCGAAGGGATGGTTACTTTCCGCCGCCGTATCGCCCAGTAAACGGGTCATCGATGCGGGCTACGATGTACCAGCTCTATCGAAGTACCTCAGCTGGATCGCAGTGATGGCGTACGACTATCACGGTCAGTGGGACAAGATTACCGGACACGTTGCTCCGATGTACACTCATCCAGAGGATATCGATGCCACGTTCAATACTGTAAGTTTATATATATATATTTTAGAAGACGTAAAAATCGTTCAATTTTTACATGTGCAAAACGACCATAATGATACTACTTTCGATTGCATCGCAGAAGTGCCTCCTGGGACCGGTTTCTGGGCCTATACCCTTCATCAGCCAGGCTATCCTTCCGGGAGTCTCAATACAAGAGACTCATCGACGATGCAAAAGAAAGTAGAACATAGTTCAAACA